>JAOVVI020003204.1:0-14386 GCA_028571085.2 Nepenthes alata | reverse complement strand
ACTCCATAACCGTCCTCTTAACATGTCCTCCAAAATCTGGATGGTTCGTTTAGATTGTCCATCCATCTGCGAGTGATAAGTCGTGCTGAACTTCAAATCCATCCCCAACTCACGATGCAGACTTTCCTAAAATTTTGAGATAAACCACGGGTCTTGGTCTGACATAATAGTAGTCGGGATCCCGTGTAATCTCACCACCTCATTAATGTGCCAAATAGTGATTTGACATACATCCGGGCTAACTTATCTCTCGAATAAGTCGTTTGAATAGCCAGAAAATGTTCCAATTTTGTGAGTCGCTCCACAATCACCCAAATAGCGTGATGGTTCCTAGGTGTCCTCGCCAAACCCAACACAAAATCCATGGATATGTCCTCCCATTTCAAATTAGAAAAAGGCAAGGGCTGCAAAAGACTTGATGGCTTCTTATGCTCAGTCTTTTGTTGCTAACAGACCAAACATCTCCCCACAAAGGCCACAATTTTTCTGTTCATATTTCTCCACCAGAACATCTTCCTTAGATCCTAATACATCTTATCAATCCCCGGTGGATCGTATATTCGGACTGGTGAGCTTCCTTCATAATCTCCTCCTTCAAATCACCGACATCTGGCACACAAGTCTGGTCTCAGAATCTCAAGACTCCATCAGCTTGAACACTGAAATCAATCTTGGAGTCATGGCTCACATTTCCAGCAACTTCAACTAAAAACATGTTGTTTATCTACTCTTCCTTGATTTGCTTCAAGATCTATGGCTAGACACTAATGTGTGAAAAAATGATTTGATTTCCTTGAGCATATCGTTGAATGTCGTAGTGCTTCACGTATTCCAACATCTCCATCTCCTTTATCCTCATATGAGCTGCAAAACATGATTGATGACTTGAGGCATCCGCCACCACATTGTCCTTACCTAGCTGATACTGAATTTTGCAATCGAAGTCTTTTAGATAATCCATCAATCACCTTTGTCTCATGTTCAACTCTTTATGAGAAAAGAGATACTTGAGGCTCTTGAAGTCTGAATACACAAAAAATTTCTCATCATAAAGATAATACCTTTAGATTTTCAAAGCAAAGATTATCGCTACAAGCTCCAAATCGTGCGTCGGGTAGTTCTTCTCATGGATCTTCAATTGCCTTGATCCATAGGCTATTACCTTCCCATGCTGCATTTGAATACAGCTCAAACCCGACTTGCTTGCATCGTAATAGACTTTGAACCCCCACCATCCCAAGGAAACTCCGAACCTCTGTTACCGACGACGGTTGCCTCTAACTAACAGCAGCCTTGATCTTCTTTGGATCCACAGAAATGCCTCCATTCGATATAATATGACCCAAAAAGGCAACTTCCTCCAGCTAAAATTCACACTTCTTCAATTTGGCATATAATTTCTCCTCTCGAAGTGTCTAAAGTGTAATCCTCAAATGCGTGGCATGCTCATCATAGCTCCTCAAATAGATCAATATATCATCGATGAACACAATCACAAACTTGTCCAGGTAGGGTTGAAAGACCCAATTCATCATGTCAATAAAGGTGGTCGGGGCATTCGACAACCCAAAAGGCAAAACTAGGAATTTATAATGCCCATACCTTATCTAAATGTCTATCTTTGCTACGTTTTCCTTCTTGATTCTCAGCTGGTGGTAACTCGAGTGAAGATCAATCTTTGAAAATACTTGTGCTCCTTGTAGCTAATCAAATAAGTCATCGATCATTAGCAGAAGATACTTGTTCGTAATGGTGATCTTATTTAGTTTTCGGTAATCGATGCATAGCCGCATCGATCCATCCTTCTTCTTGACAAATAACACCGGGACACCCCAAAGGAGATATGCTCAGTCGAATGAACCCCTTGTCCAAAAGCTCATGCAGCTACTGTTTAAATTCTTTCAGTTCAGCAGATGCCATTCTATACGGTGCCTTTGAAATCGATGCCGAGCTAGGAACTAACTCAATTCCAAATTCAGTTTTTTGATTGGGTGGCAACTCTAGATATTCTTCGGGAAAGACATCCTCGAACTCACTAATCACTGGGATATCCTTAGCCGGCACACTATGACTCCCAGTGGTGCAAGCATAAGCTAAATAGGCTTAACATCCGGAATCCATCAAGTGATGAGTGTGCAAGGATGAAATAAAACACGGTGGCTCCTTCCACACTACACCTTGGAAAAGGAAAGGTTCACAACCCGGAATAACAAAGTGAACTTGCTTATGGAAGCAATCCACACTGGCGTGATAACTTGCTAGCCAATCAATTCCCAATATAACATCAAAATCACGCTTGTCGAGCAAAATCTAATCCACCATCAATTGTAGCCCTTGAATCCAAATTTCACACCTTGGATATAGGATATCCGTAACCACCGGTGATCCAAAGGGTGTGGGAACAACCAGAATATGATCCAAGATCCTCAGAGGGGAAAACAAGGTACATGCAAAACTTGGAGATACAAAGGAATGGGTCTAGCCCAAATCCAAAAGAACATGCATAGGGGTACTAAAGATAGTAATAGTACCTTCTACCATGTTCGGGGACACCTCAGCATCCCGAGCTGTAACTGCAAAAGCCTTCCAAGACGATTGGCTTCTTCTCCACTGGCCTTCTCGGAATAGGATAGTCTCTGACCATATGATCAATTTTGCCACAATTAAAACATGCTCCCATCCGCTTGTAACATGGCTTCCCTTGATGGTGTTTCCCGTAGTAATCACAAACATCATTAGGTGTCGGCGGGCTTGGTGCTGCTGTTGCTGGATGATCTGCCTTCCTCTTGCCCTTCTCATTAGATTTCACCCTCCTCGGCGGCCCTCCAAAATCCAAACCTTGACTAACGGTTGGATTTTCCCAATTTTTAGACCCCTTTGCAAAGAATTGCTGCTGCTCAATCTCCCATAGCCCCTTTGTGCACTGCCCACAAATGGTTGGCCTCTTCCTCCAACTTATACGTTGGAAAGGTCACCTTGTCCTCTTTCCGAACAATGAAGTACAGCAAAGATTTTCTCAAGTCTCCTAATCCGTGCCTCTACTTTAACTGGGTCTAGATCCCCTGAGAACTCTGGCACCTTTTCACTGTTGAACCGGTCGTACATCGTAGCCCCCGGATTTACTGGAGCCGGGGCAGGAGCTGGAGCCGAAACTAGGGCTGGCATAGACTGATGATGACTCTGAGCCATCATCTCCATGATATCGGCTATACATCCCTTAATGACCAGATAATCTTCTTCCCGATTTGGGCGAGGACCAACCTTGGAACCTCTTCCTTGACCTGACATCTTGGATCCCTCTCATTATGCATTAACAATATGGTTAGATTTTCATGCAAAACTTATCAAAACCTACTTAAATAGGGCGTTCGATCTATATTTTGGATCTAATCAAATTAACCTAGCCCTCAACTATGGTAAATCAGTTCAAATCCTAAGGCACCTCTCGAACCAATCCATTTCTGATATCAACTGTGACATACCGTATTATCAGTCAAAAATTTAGTGGAGTTTTAACTGTAATACGGACATCTTCATAATATAAAACCTGTAAATGCCCTACAATTCAAACAAAATTCCACACAATACCAACATAGGACCAAAAAGAAAATTTTCCCACAACACAAGCTACAACAACTCAAAAGTCCGGACTCCAGGTTAGAACAGGGTGATGCCACATAGCCTCAGAGTACCCTTCAAAAAACCAGCGAAAGCAAACTAAAAATTCACAACACATTTTCTAACTAAACATATCACTATAATGGATATACAGACAAAAAGGGAAACATGTGTGTACAATCTTCTTGTTTCCAAAAGAAGTTCTTCTAAAAAAAACAAAAAATAGCAAAAAAACATAGTTCTTCTAAAGCATAAAAAGCATCATCTTCATCCTAAGCTAGGTACTGACTCTTTCTATTCTTTCTTATCGGGTAAGAATTTGTGCTGATCATTTGAGGAGGTAACAAAATAGCAAGGAGTGAGCTAAAGCTCAGCAAGGCACAAGATAGCAAGATACATGTAAGATTTCATTTTCAGATCCTAATAATGCATGCAGGAAGGAAAAGAGGCATATAAGTGATCATGCAGCAAAAATACAGGACTATGCTTTCATGAAGGTTTGTTTTTAATTTCCTTTAGTTCATTTCTTTTGTCTTTTCTTAGTTATCAATTTATGCCAAAGACTTATTTTGTTTGGCGGCCAAGGTCAGTAGACCATACTGATAAAGGAACGGTCGGTCGTAGTTTGGATTGTGTTTGCTCCTGTACAATTTAAAGCTATCTCCTCCTACTCAAGACTCAAAGGTGGACAATCTATATACAATCCCTATAGATGGGACCGATCAGCTGTGGAGGCCCAGCTGCAAGCAGTTTCAAAACTGATGACAACCTTCCATTATAATATACTAAGGCATGCTAAGATATATCACCCGCTAACACGACGTGGCCAGGATACACGGCAAGAGTAATCCTTGAATTTTTCACTATAATATTTCGGCATGTCAAAATTTATTATCCATAATCCTTGGTCCAAGTTCTTGGTTCCTTGTTTTGTTAGGAAATTCTATTCTTAAGCACAAAATTCTTCGTTCCCACTCTATTAGGGAACGTTTCATAAGCCAATCAGTTCGTAGGTCCATTACTTAAATATAGAATTTTCTCCATCATCAGATTTCCTTTTGCAAAAGCATATGTCGATACAAATTTCCATATTTTTGTGAGCTTAGGTTTTCACATATTCATAATTTCATGCATAATTTATTTGGAGCTTCAAGAGTTGAGAATTTCTTCATAATAGTTCGTATCATGATTCCGGAGTACACAAAATTAGCATATTCATAGATTATGAAATTAAATACAATTCAACCACATTCATAAGTTGGGGGTTCAATGTCCTAAGTCCAATTTATGCATAAGATTTGTGGGGAAATTCGTTGGAATCCTTGGGGCACAAGTTAGGGTTTCGGTATGCATGAACCGTACAAAATGCGGGATTTTGGTCACCAAATTGATGGAATTTCATGCTCAAGTTATGGGTTTTGATTATCTAGTGTCAAATTATGCGTAATACTCAAAATAGACGGTGAAATCTATCCAGACGTGGGTTAGGATTCTGGGTTATGAAAAATTGTTCAAATCTCGCTAAACGGATATGGAATCGAAGTATGTTCATGCTAGGGACATGGGTAATATGGAATACAAGCTTAATCGGCTATCAGAATAAGGATACCTAAAAATGAGATAAAAGTGCAAATAAACAAGAGAAAAGGGTATGAGTGCGCTTATCTCGACCCGATCTATAATCTTTGTAACTAGCACTGGCTCAAAATCAGACCCGAGGTCTTCGGATTCCCTTCCTCTCTCTTCTCCTTGCACTCTCTCTCTCTAGAATTAGAAGGCCGAATAGAATGAGGGAAAAAAATGCTCGCAACATTTTTATTCCCCGGGCTGGCACTCGAGCGCCGGTTGGGCGCGTGGCAAGCGCGCCCAATCTTCCATCGAGCGCCCGCCCCGAGCGCTGGCCCACTGAATTTGGGCAGCTGTGGCGCCGCCTTGGCCACCCGGTGTGCCAATAATTCCGAGTTATCCTACGGTCCCAAATTTAATTCCCTCATGAACTAGGATTAAATCTTGTTTATATTCACTTGATTATCCTATAATTTTAATTCGTGCAATCGGAACCTCATGGAACCTTTGAACCAGTTCATTAAACCGACTCATTAATGATGAAATTTAGTGATAAAAATCATTGGAGACCAACCTTTGAATTTGTTGTTAAATTGACCCCGAACCGGTGGCCGAATCATTAAGAAATTGTGCTAAAATCATAACTGAGCTAGCCCCAAACCAACTACCGAACTGGTGGCCGAACTGACTGAATATACCACTTGTTAAATCTGAATTTTTAATATATGTAAAAACTTAAAGTTAAAGGTACTAAACCGATCAATATATTGACTTTTTTTACGACTTATGATTTATTATTAAAGATCACATTTTATGGTTCGTATGTTTGATATTTTGAAAGGTTTTAATGGAAGCTTTGCAAGTCTCACGAAATATAAATATTCTCTTCAAAGGTGAAGAAAATTAAGGAGAAATATTAAAAATAAGTGTAAAAGCTTCCATAAGTTGTTTTAAAAAAGGAATCAAGAATTTGGACTAAGGAACTTATTTCAGATTATTCATCTCTCAACAACTAAGTTTTAATCGTCCACATGTAACCATCATCCGTCATCTTATGTGACAGAACGGGCTAATTTTTCCTAATGACCTCCATTAATTCATACTTAAACAAATTAACCTAAAGCCCCATTAATTTAATTCATTAAATTATACCGAAATTTGGGCAGAGTTTCCTCTAAAACTGAAAAAACTCAATACAAATAATTTAAAATTTTCACAACCTGGACAAGCATACAGAGAAAACATTTCAACAGATATTCACAACACAACACAGGATCATCGAGACGCCATATATATCCATGGCTCTAACACAACACATCCTATCTACTATTTTGAGTTCAAATGAGAGATGCCATCTAGTAGCCTGTACAATTTCAAAATCAAAATGCAGAAGCAAAACTAAATCAAGAAAGTAATCCTGTGGAATCAAAAATAGTATCCCAATAAAAAACATAACATGCTATGACTATAAATTATACGATTTTTATCCACAAAATTAGTTATTTACATTCACAATTCTTCAAACTCCAAAAGTTCTTCAAAGACTGCAAGGCTCCATAAAACTTTCTTAGCTAAGTCCTTTCTTCACTCTTGCTCATTGGGCATCAACTCTATGGTTTCATCTGGAGGGCGAACGAAACAATAAGAGTGAGACAAAACCCAACAATATACTATAAAAGCATGAAAGTATAATTTCCCTGCAAAACACAAATACAAAAGAGGAAAAATCCATGGGATTATCAAAGAACAAAAATGCAAATGGAAAAGTGAGAAAAACATTAATAATTATAACAGCATGTCGGAAGCCATAAGTCAATTTCAAACTTCACTTATTCTTCAAATTCAACTTTATTATTTGAAGAGACCAAAACTAGCAGAGCGTACTAGTAGAGGGAGCGAATAATCGAGGATAGATTGTGTTCACTCCACACACTCCAAGGCCAAAGTTCAAACGTTCTCATTTCTCACAATTCATAGTTCAAAAGTTTCTATCTTCCCAATTTAACGCCCCGAGGAGAGGTGGACCACGCATTACTCCATAGACAGAGTTATCCTCGATTACTACCGTAACGTTCTAAAGTATGTCGGAGAACCTTACCAAACTAAATAACAGTCCTAGATCTGATTTCTTACTAATTTTACCGAACTAAAGGTATCCTTGTTCTCATTTCATAGTTCTTAGCTCACCATGCCTTAAGGGCCATTCAAATTCGTACAATCAAACCTTCAGATAGCTTCAGAAGTTCTCAATAATTTAACAGTATAGTTCCATATAAAATTTTTAGGTAAAAATTGTCTGATAAGTTTTAACAAATCACCAAATAACATTTATATCTCAAGATTCAAGATTTTTAAACATCAAATCCCTAATTTTCATTCTAGGGTCCGGATGAAATTTAACCTAAATTTTGAGCCAAATCACAAAATCAAAGCCATAAATAATAATACATATACATAAACATGAAATTTAATCCAAAAGTCATGAGAAATACGTAACATTCGTAATAAAGCTTAGAAAATGATGGTTTTAGAGTATAAATGTTAAAGTGGAGATATTTAAAAGTGGTAAAAATGGAAAACAAAATTTGAGGTACACTTGTTTTAGTTTGGTCTAGCGTTTTTCTTACTCTGTCGGACCAGATGTGGCAAAGAATCCCTTTTCTTCCCTTCCTCCTTCGCTGCCTTGCTTGTCGTTTTCCCTTTTCTTTCTCCTTCCCCCTTTTATAAATGAAACAAAGTTGGTGGGAAGGTTCCAGATCAAGCTCGAGCGCCCGTTGAGTGCCCTTCGGGTGCGACATTCTATTTTTCGTGCCCGGGTGGCTCCTCGGGCACTGCTTGGGTGTTGAGCCCCTGATGCCTAATTTCACTTCCGAATTAAATTTCTCTTTATTTTTCATTAATCCATTTATCTTAAACTTAATTATATTAACTTAATGACTAGAAATTACTATGTTTTAGAACCTGAGTCATTACAATCTCGCCCATTTATAAAAATTTCATCGTCAAAATTTAACGAACCTAGAGGAAACCTTCCTAACATTCCGAAGTCACTTTCCTTATTAAATGATTTCCAAGGAAACCTTAAGCATTTAAATCATTATGATCCTCAAGAATCTAATTTCATCAAGTCCGAAAGCAACCCAATTTATTGATTACTTCTCCAATCTAGTTGAAAGCCTTAAATGGGTAAAATTTTCTTACTTCAATTGACATTAAGCCTCGAAATAATTAGTCCTTCCGATCCTTAAATTTAACCTTAACATGGGTTTACCACGCTTCCGCTGCACAACTCTGATTAGTCATCTAACTGTAAATCATCCAGTTACAATTCAGCATCATATCTGATTTAAGCTAACACCCAAAGCTTCTTTGATCGAGGTTGATTAAGATTCCGACATTAACCTCAGGTCACAATTAAACCTCAAATTCTCGCCATTTCATTAGTGTGTCCTCAAACCAACATCTCCCTAAAACACAAAACTCATTGACAAGAATGGCGATTTATTAGAGATAAAACAAATACCTAGATATCCTTGAAATACACGACCATTTATTCTTAGCCCTTTTCAATCATATCTTGAGGCCTATGAAAATTGTGAGCCTACACATGCTTTTGCTATTCTATCTAATCATTTATATTACAGATCCTAGATTTTCTTACAACTTATATTAACATATATCCATTGACTCATATAGGACACCTAGGTTCTACAACAATCATAATTAAAACAAATCCCGAGATAGCTATACCATAAAGATAATTTTCACAAATCGTCAGATTACAGCTAGATTAGAAATGATAATTATAACAGTCTCCAAAGAATTTGATATAGCCTTAGGTTATCATCCAAATCTCACAACCCAAATACTAGCAATCTCAAGATCTCGCTAGCATATCGATGAGTCTTCTGATTAGCTCTGGACATGTTCTCTATAATTCACAATGAGTGGATCATTCTAAGTGTCCTAAAACACAACCATAAGGACTTCTGATTTCAAAATTTCTTGATTCCAATACTTCAATTATGATCATCTCTCCCAATTTAAGAATACAACATCATATTACCGTAACATGGGGCCTACTCGCGATTTACCTTTGACGTCTC
The DNA here is from genome assembly GCA_028571085.2 of Nepenthes alata. Lineage (NCBI taxonomy): Eukaryota > Viridiplantae > Streptophyta > Magnoliopsida > Caryophyllales > Nepenthaceae > Nepenthes > Nepenthes alata. Next base: position 5,096 of record JAOVVI020003204.1, on the reverse strand, counting down.
ATATGAAGCATCGAAGGTATATCAAATCTAAGAACTCCCAACATCCTTTGCAAGTACGAGGATCCGTTATCCTTATTGACATCAAGGTTCATCGTCACTATCTTTAGACAAGTCCATTCACTTTCAATATCATAGAATCGTCTTTCCTTAGTGACGTAATAATTTTGGCCCTTAAAATTATTAGACAAATACTATCTCCAAAGACAATACCCACAAGTTTTCAAAACATTGCTTAACTAATTCTGACCTACGGTGGAGTTACTCTAACTATGGATTCCTCCTCCACTTAATTCCCGGATAACCATCCACATACAATATAGGAAACATAGTTCTAGATTTTCCTCAAAAAGTCTCATTACTTATCTCATTCCTCCTTTATGATACATCTCCTCAAACCTCCAACATCATGAGACAATCACTATCCTCATAAACAACACCTCTAATTCCTCAAGGGAAGGGCCTCATCAACAAATCCCAATTATAGGCGAAATAATTTCAAATCATAAGCTCCTCCCCCACTTATATTGAGGGTAGCCACCTATTCAAAACATTACATCCTACCGTAACCTGCCAGACCGATCAGGGGTCAAGCCAAATAAAATAGCCAATAATTTATCCTTAATTCCTCGAAGGCGACCTTCACATATTCCATTCTTATAAATACTGATCGTTCCTAAGTCAAACGCCCCACGACTCTATGATAATTGGGAAATACTTGTCGAATTCTAAGAAGACCATATACCTTTACAACATCAATTGGTTTTCCCAATTAGCCACCACTTTATTCCCACAAATTCAAATCATGCTATTGAAGATGCCAACTGTGACGGATTGTATGTTATGCTGAAAATTTAACAGAGTTTTCTTTATAATATGATCGTCAAACTATACAAAAACCTATGAAATATCCTATACAACACATAATACATCCAATAATCCCAACCTTCGACAACCTGCAACAATCACAACACAACTCTACACAGGATCCCAATGCCACATGCTTCGTAAAGAATTTCCTCAACTAAATTTGCCTTCTTTTCCTCCAATGAACATTTGACTGATTGCTTTCCACAATTCATAAAATCCATAAGAGAATACACAGATTACAACCACAGGACAACCTAAAATTTTCAGAGCGAATATGATGTAACATATAACTCATAGCGAAATAAAAGTATTCATAAATCCCAAATTAAATAAAATAGAAATCAAATCTCCATAAATAAAAGAATACCTTCATCCACATTTGAGGGTGCCTCAGTGTCCTGAGTTGTTGCCGTAAGTGCTTTATTTAGAATAGCGGGTTCTTTGTTTTCAGTTTCTTGAGTAGAGAAAAATCCTTGACCAGATGACCCTACTAAACCACAAATAAAATGGGTCCCCGTCAATCGAAAGCAAATTTCTCCCGAATGCTTCTTCCCACAATGATTACAATTTACCACAGACGCTTGGAAATCTGGCACTAACTGAAATTCGATACTACCTTTCCATTTATTAGACACCTTTATCTTTTTAGTAGGCTCCGGGGATCGTAAATCAGATCCCTCACTGAAACTCATCTGACTAGTTGGTCTCTTAGCAAAAGATTTCTGAGCCTCAAGTTCTCTCTCAATTATTAGAGCCTTATCTAAAACCTCAGCATAAATTTGAAACTTCTGGGTCATCATTTGGCTCCTAATCTCATCCCTTAATCATTGTTGGAACTTCTGGGCTTTTCTCAATTCATCTTCTACAATATCTGGCACATACCGAGACAATTCAACAAACCTCGCATCATATTCTATCACGGTGTGGCTTCCTTGCCTAAGCCACATAAATACTACTTCCTTTCAATCCTAGAGGCTAGAAGGAAAATATAGTTTCAAGAAAGCCTTCTCAAATATTTTCAAGGAGATTTCCTCATCGGGCAAACCCAATGCCCTTTTCTTCATCGATCACCAACTATCAGCTTCTCCCTCAAACTTATAAGCCACAAAAGTAACATTTTCTTGATTAGAATATTAAATGACCGTAAATATTTTCTTCAGTTTTTGATCTAAATATCTACTTTTACTGAATCTGGTTCTCCCAAAAATTCAGGCGCATTTTTTGCCATAAACCTTTCGTATGCTGTTAGGGCAGGATTCATTGGGGTCGGCACTGGTGCAGAATTCGGAGCCATGTGACGTATTTTCATCGATTCTAGTATCTTAGTCATCCTCCTCAACATGTTTAGATATTCAGCCTCTCGGTCTTGTGGAGTCCTAGCACCTCCACGAGTATTTCTTCTTTCTCTTATACTAGCCATATTATTTCTTATAGCCACAAACATCATAGCATTAATTATCCTCAAGTAATTAGATTAGAGGAAGGGGATAAAATCAATCAATGCACTTCAGAATAAAATCCTTAAGTCCAATACCTAAACATTCCATCCCATCCTAATTACTTCATCTTACCTCAACTTAGAACAGATCAACCTAGATCTTTAAACCCAAAATCAATTAGCATAGGCCTAGAATCGATAGCAATCAACTTAAACACTAAATCCCAACTGAATTCTAATCTAGTTTATGCAAATTAGGATACTTAGGACTATCCAATCTAAGTTACTTATCCTATGCCTTCATCTACTTATTCGATCAATCTTACTCAATCCTAAGCTTCCGCATACAATTCAAATCAAACATAAGGTATTTCTTTTCTTTGATGCCAACTGTGATGGAACAGGTCATTTTTTCCTAATGATCTTCATCAATTCAAACTTAAACAAATTAACCTAAAACCCCATTAATTTAATTCATTAAATTTTATAGACAATCGGGTAGAGTTTCCTCTAAGACTGGACAAAATCCAATACAAACAACTTAAAATTTTCACAACCTGGACAAGCATACAAAGAAAAGACTTCAACAGATATTCATGACACAACACAGGATCATTCAAACACCATATATATCCATGGCTCTCACACAACACATCCTATCCACTATTTCGAGTTCGAACGAGAGATGCCATCTAGGAACCTGTACAATTCCAAAATCAAAACACAGAAGCAAAACTAAATCCATAAGGTAATCCTGCGGAATAAATAATAGTATCCTAACATAAAACATAACATGCTATGACTGTCAATTATATAGTTTTCATCCAGAAAATTAGTGATTTACATTCACAATTCATCAAACTCCAAAAGTTCTTCAAAGACTTCAAGGCTCCATAAAGCTTTCTTAACTAAGTCCTTATTTCACTCCTGTTCATTGGGTATCAGCTCTTCGATCTTATCTGGAGGGGGAACAAAACAACAAGAGTGAGCCAAAGCCTAACAATGTACCATAAAAGCATGTAAGTGTAGTTTCCATGCAAAACACAAATACAAAAGAGGAAAAAGCCATGGGATTATCGAAGAACAAAAATGCACATGGAAAAATGAGAAAAGTGTTAATCATTATAAAAGCATGTCAGAAGCCATAAGTCAATTTCAAACTTCACTCATTCTTCAAAATTAACTTTATTATTCGAAGAGACCCAAACTAATAGATCCTATTAGCCGAGGGAATGAATAATCGATGATAGATTGTGTTTACTCCACACAATCCATGGCCAAAGTTCAAACGTTCTCATTTCTCACAATTCAAAGTTTAAAAGTTTCTATCCTCCCAATTTAATGCGCCGAGAGAGGCGGAACGCTTATCACTCCATGGACGGAGTTATCTTCAATTACCACCGTAACATTCTAAGGCTTGTCGAAGAACCTTACCTGACTGAAGAACAATCCTAGGTTTGATTTCTTACTGATTTTATCAAACTGAAGGTATCCTGGTTCTCATTTATTAGTTCTTAGCTCACCATGCCTCAAGGGCCATTCAAATTCATACAATCAAACCTTTAGAAGTTCTCAATAATTTAACAGCATAGTCTCATGCAACATTTTCAAGTAAAAATCATCTGATAAGCTTTAACAAATTACCAAATAACATTTATATCTCAAGATTCAAGATTTTTAAACATCAAATCCCTAATTTTGGTTCTAGGGTTTCATACGAAGCTTCCGGATGAAAATCCAACCTAAATCTTGAGCCAAATCACAAAATCAAAGCCATAAATCATAATACATATACATAAACATGAGATTTAATCCAAAAGTCATGAGAAACACACAACATTCGTAATAAAGCTTAGGGAATGATGGTTTTAGAGTATAAATGTCAAAGTGGAGATATTTAAAACAGGTTAAAACAGAAAACAAAGTTTAAGGTACACTTGCCTGAGTTCGGTCTACCATTTTCCTTACTCTGATTGGACAGGATGTGGCGAAGAATCTCTTTTCTTCCTCTTTTCTTCCCTTCCTCCTTCACTTCCCTACTCGTTGTTCTCCTTTTTCTTCTTTTCTCTCTCATTCTCCATTTTATAAATGAAACGAAGTTAGTGCAAAGGTTCTAGATTGCGCTCTAGTGTCGCTTGAGTGCCAAGGCACACTAGTGGGTTGCACTTGAGCGCTCGTTGAGCACCCTTCGGGCACGACATTCTATTTTTTGCACTCGGGTGGCACCTCGGGCACTGCTCGGGCGTCGAGCCCCTGTTGCCTAATTTTACTTTCAAATTAAATTTCTATTTATTTTTCCTTAATTCATTTATCCTAAATTTAATTATATTAATTTAATGACTAGGAATTACTTTGTTTTGAAACATGGGTCTCTATGTCTTACCTACCCCAAAAGTTTTAGAGTAGTTCATAACGGGAATTAAAACGATGCTTTCTTGATTCTACAAAAAATCATACAATAAATTGACATCATTGGAATCGTTACACTAGAATTGACTTTGAGTTTTACTAAGCTTAAGCCATCGATTCCACCTTATTCATCATGCTTAATCATCACATTCAAGCATCCCTTCTTGGCAAATTACTAGCCTAAGGACCTTAACCCAAATCCGATCAAACTTAAACTTTGAACTAAAATCGACAACTTAGGCCTCGAATTGAAGTTGATGTACTCAGATACTAACTCGGCATCGGTCAAATTAAAACCATAAGCTGCCTCCAAACAACTTCTTCCTCTCGACCTCGCGTTTGACCATCACCACGAGTGGACCATCGTGTATGAGCCAACGCT
>JAOVVI020003203.1:1709-19517 GCA_028571085.2 Nepenthes alata | reverse complement strand
ATATTCAATTATTTTTAAAATCAAAATAAGTCAAATTTAGCTGGTTATTGAAAAAATAAAATTTATGTGAAATTAAAATTTTTGTATTTTTAAATTAATATATAAAAATAATCTATCAACGTCAGTTCTAGCTGACTCAATTAAATAAAAAGAAAACGACAACAAATAATTAGTACATTACGAGAGAACATATATTTGACTCAATAAACACCACATATTTATTTATTTATTTATTTATTTGAGTCAACTATAACTGGGGTTGACAGATTATTTTTATATATTACTTAAGAAAATAAATTTGTTACTAAAAAAATACTTATATATATATATATATAATGCGTATCTAGATCTGAATTTCGAACGAATTCGAATTCGTTTGGATGGTTGAACCGGTTCCGTTCCCTGAATACGAACCCTGCATACCACTAAAAAGCACAGGAGGTCAGCGTGTCGACAGAAAATTATCCCACCGAAAACACTCCGACGCTCAAGTTAGTAAACAGCTTTCGATGATCGAAAGGTAAAAGAAACTTGAAAGTTGGTAATCAAGAGAGGACATGAATGAACGAATCTCCAGATGTAAGAGAGGCCAAAAGCCGTCGTCTTGAATCTGGAGAGTGGGAAGGCAGTGAACGGCTATCGAAAGCGCGTTGTTGCCGTAGGTTTTTCTGAAAGTTCCAGCAGAGAGATGAAGGTCGTCTCTGCTGTGAGTATTTGAGTAGGTCGTCTCTCATAATGTTTGTGCATGTCTGTGTGTCTGAAAGCGTAATTGGAAGCTTAATTCAGAGAGTCATTGAGAGCGTATGCGTTTGCCAATATCTTTGAAAGTATGTTTTGAATGATAATTCAATGGCTTATTTATAATTGAGAAGGTGATCTTTCTTCTTTGAAAGGAGTGATCCCCTCTGTGATTTTTAGTTGGCTTACTTTTTGGGGCAGATGCCAGTTGTCAAGCTAAGCGATACAATTTCCTTCTGAGGCGGCCAACAGCTTTCTAAGCCGGTCATCTCCTTCTGGGCATGTTACCGTTGGAGAGCCCTAGTTGGCAAGGAATTGGAAAAATCTGGTGTCTTCCTTATATGAAAGGAGCCAGTTTTGTCAATGTCCATTTCGGATGTCAGTTGGGATCGTGAAAAATGCCTGAAAAGTCGTTGTTAGCTGCCTGATGGATCGTGGGCTCAAACGGACCAGGCCCGTTACTGTAGAGAAGCCTCTTTGGGCCCACCGTGCAGCACGCGGACAGTTAACGTTTGAGTTAACCGTCTGCACGCGCGTTGACCGTCCTAAGCCTCTCAACTTCCGGGCCTGTTCTCCAACTGGGCCGTTAAAGTGGTGACCGTCCTTCTTGGGCTTCCGTTGACTTTTTTGGGTCAACCTATTTTTTGTATACCCATCAATATATATATATAATTAGTTTTATATATATATATATATATATATATACGAATGTACTAACCTATTTTATATGCTAAAAGAAAATTTGCATTGAATGTAAAATAATGTCTTAATGTTCATACAATCAGATGACAACTAAATCACATTGATTATAAAATAATTTTTAGAAAATTTTTCCAAAGGATTATACTTTTATGTTTTCATTAGAATAAAATAATTAAAAAAATAAAAAACACAATAAAGGCACCTAATCCTAGATTTAAAACCAATCAAAATTTAAATTATTTTAATGTTAACAGTCAAAAATAATAAATTTTGATTGATTTTTTTAATATTTTATAATGATTAAATTATAATTGTCCATATTTAGTCTGTTTAATGTTTTAAATTCAACATTGACAGCTAAACACAAAGATTACAGTCATTACAAGACTTAATCAAATATCTTATAATACAATCTCACGCCAACTATGCACCATTTAACATCCTAAATGTACCTATTTTTTTAAGAAGATTCATGGCATGTTAAACCCTAACGAGATTCTTTATTTTTTGTTAAATTAAACCATATATCAACAAAAAATTATAATAAAAAGCACCAAATTTAAAATTAATTTTTTTTTTTTAAAAAAAAAGAAAAGTATAAATTTGAGGAATGCTTTCGGGGTGGCATATATGTTATCATTTATCTATTCATATTAACGAACACACATAAAAATATATAAATATCAGGACATTATAATAATTTAAATGTCTGAAAAACAGTCATCAAACATTACTTAAAACTAAGAAATCATCAATCTCGGACCATTAAATTAAACCATAACCCTTCTATTTTCATAGTTTAATTTGGACCCAACAAAGAAAAAGGGACCCCAAAACAGCAACTTCCATGGCAAAGAGACAAGCAAACTAATGATACTTCAAATGAAATGAAAGTTACATAGCTTTCCATAACCAATTACTTTAAACCGCGAGCTTCTTTCATGATCTCCAAGTGACCTTGAGAAAATCCTCTAAATAATCATCAAAAATACACTTATGACTGCATGATGCCCAGTCAAGTTATCTTACAGAAACAGGAACACCATGAGAAATAGGTCAAAAGCTAAAGACGCAAACATGCCAAAGCTAAACCCTAAATTTCCGAGCGATCGGATGAGCAAGCATGTGGGCAAGCTCTTCAGCTGGTTTCCATTGACTCTGCATGGTACTTCTCCAACTCGGCATCGAGATCGTCCGCAGATATCTTCTCTCCACGACCTCGGCCCCGTCCACGGCCCCTTCTACCTCCACGGCTGCCACCACGAGCCCGCCCGAAAACCGGAACCTTGCCTTGGGCACTATAATGTGGTGAAACGTCAAATTCAGCATATTTTTGCAGATTTTATCAGAAAAAAAGATACCAGTGCCACACACAGATTGCCAACTGAAGAATGTTCGTAGCATGATACTGAGCTTTCACTCTTCTTTGCTGTTATTTTGTAATACCTACATTTTTCCCTTTTGTTTTTGTAGGGGGTGGGGGGGTACCAATTAAACAGGAAAATTTTAAAATTCTAAAAATGAATCTATCAGCAAAAGAATATATGATTGTTTGAAGTTGTCCCTGCAATGAAGGTGCATAAATCACACAGTACAAAACTCAGCCTGCACAGAAAAGAAGGGGGAAAATGAGGCCGATCTTTTATCGGCCTTTTCCATGTGCCAGCAAATCAACAACAAGAACATCCTTCAAGTTCTGCTATTTGATCAAAAGAAGATTAAGAGTGAGTGAAAATATGTCATAATCTGCCAAATTTAGTCACTGTTATTAGGACAAAAGCCACGACCTTAAAAGTAATTGTGATGACTTCAGGGAACCATTACAAAAATAGGTCAACTTAATCAGCCGGGGTTCCACTATTTCGGTAACATATTCGTGCTAAATGTTGCACAAACAATGATTTACGTCACACAACAAAAATTCAAGCTTATAAAAATCGATTTTACTTCGTGGAACAATAGTTCTAAGGAAAAAAAGATCACTAGAAGTCATCATGCAAAGGGAAATAAAAGAACATCTTTAAGGAGCAAAAAAGGTAATCCTTTCTTGAGGGGGAAAAAAGACAGGTAAAAAACATGCAACTTATATTCTCCACCAGCCGCTGGAATTTTGATTCCACCTCCAAGACACCATGTTAAGGGCTCAGTACTCCATTCCTCAACTAGGATCTGCAAAAAATACTGCCGCCACGGCCACCACCGCCACCCAAAAGCAATGAATCTCCCAAAAAGGTAAATAATTTAACCATCTTTTCTTCTTAAAATTGACCAAAGGACTCTACATTCATATGTATTTCCCTCAGTTGCAACAACACTGGACCATTTTATTTACTAAGCATAGTCGCGTTTTGATCGTGGAACAATATTTTTAACCATCTCAATGCTAGCAGGAGCAGAAAGCAAACTTTTTACATCAACCTAACCTCTAAAAGACCTCTCAACTTGTCATTTTCTCATTATCTTCCTGCACCCTTTAGTGACTTCAGTGGGGGTGGATAAAATAGTCATATGCTTCCTTAAGTAACATAGATGCAAAAATTGCTGATATTTACAATACCAGTGAAATGTATTGGCATTGCAAACCCCCAATACCACGACAATATCACGATATGTTGTTGTATCGGCAATATATGACTATATATCGGCCGATAATTATATATTGCCGATACGGCTTTGTTACTTCAAAATTCTGCATTTATTCCTTCTAATATATCCAATAACAGTACGTATTTGTATTGTCAAATATGTCTAATACCGATATAGTCGTAACCGAGACCAATGCCAAGATATATGACATGAGGAACATAAATATGACTACATTCTGCTGCACAACATGAATGAACATTAAAAATCATGTTATCAAGATTAACAGCTGAAATATCAGAGACACCAAATGCAATATGATTTAAAGAGGACAAAAAATCCTCATGCTCAGAGAGGCAAATTAATGGGCACCATGTCATCAGACTATAGGAGAAACTTTCCAAAGGATCCCCTATAACATTCCAGCTATATTAAAAGCTAAATCAAGCTTAAAGTCGTTCTTCCTGCTTGGCATATACACTCTAGCTTCACAAATGCTCCCAATAAGAATTTACTTTGTCATCGGCCCTTCAGATGAACTATCAGAAGATATGAATGTGCATAACAAAATGCTCACCCTCTCACAAATCAATCTGAAATATTGCAACCCCTACAACTTCACTCAGAATAGCCAACAGACAGAATTTGCATGCACTTATTACAGAAATTAGAAAGGGTTTGTGCGCAAACCAAGGGAGCTTGGCCACTGAAACCTCGAATTTTGGCCTTAAAAGAAATAACTGCAAGACTTTAGGAAGGGTTAGAGTCGAGGTACTTCTGATGATATCCATCAAAGGATTCCGACTATACTTTAGAGCTCTGTCTTTTTACTATAAATCCAATCTTCTCTCATGGTATTAGCTAGATTTCGGGATTCCCACGGTCCTTCAAATTGCTAAGCTCGGGTTCTCATTGCAGGAGCACTCCAAATTTCAAGCATAGATGAAAATATCAGTGTTGGCATCTATATCAATTACAACTATATCAGCATCAAATAATACGTATCAATATCGGATACATTGGAAAAAAATTTCAAAAAATGTGAAATGATATATATCGGCCAAATATTGGATCTAATAGCCAATATTTAGAATATCGACTGATATATTGTAGATATGACAACATATCGCGATATTGTCATGATATCGGTATATCGGCCAACATTTTCAACAAAAGCAAGTTTTTTGTTTGTTACTGTCCCCATTAGCTTGTGTCATTAGAATTGTTGCAAATATCAGCCAATACAATAAATATCGGCTAATATGTATCAGTATCGGGGGGCCTTACGCCGATATTTTTCAATACTACAACAATATCATGATAAGTTTTCATATCAGCAAATGCAACCGATATATTGACTAGTATAGCCCTGTCAACGTACAATTTTTAAAAAAAATTTTCAATCTGAAAATCTAATAATAATAATACTTATTGTCCAATATACTTGATATTGATATGACCACGTCCGATATCAATATGATCATGAACGATATTTTCATCCATGGTCATCAGCATCTAAACACTTGATTCCAAATTCAGAATGCTAGAAGCACAAACTCTGTCAACTTTTTTTCACATTGCCAAGTTAATACATTGTATAAACAGGTTACTTTCCATCAATTCAAACTCTAGCATCCGGCAGTGTTTTCACTTCTATTCACAAGACCACAGTAAACTTATTCCAAGCTAAGTAAGAAAGATGTGGCCAAAACAATGATAATAAGAAATTCATAGCATTGGATGGAAATTGGGGGGAAAACTTCCCTTGTCTGTTACTAGATAAAAAAAAATAAAGGACAGAGCAGTTACATGCAGAGAAGGGGTGAGGGAGAGATTTAAATTAACAATATTAGAATTGTGAAGTTCAGCAGAGGTTTTATTTTCTTCGATGGGCAGAAAAGAGAGCAAAAACATGTACACAGAGACGAACAGGGAGAGAGGAAGGAGGGAATACACATGATCCATTACAAAATATTCACCAACTGGTTATTAATTTTTACCATATTTCCACAATAGTAATATCATTTAGCATGATTTATAAACTATACCTTTAAACTCACAAAATCTTCTCCCCTTTTTTTCCTGTCTGCATGGTAAAACTAACGAAGTTGATAATAAGGTGTCAAGAAGGCACCGAAAAAACACTTCACAGCTTTTACAGAAAGATCATCAAGGCAGTTCAAAACTACATTGTCAGAGAAAGAAGAAAAAGAACAAGACCAATAAAATAATTAACTGCATCAACATAGCTGGTAAAAAGACCTATTTAAACCCCTCTCACTGAAAATGATATCATCCCTTGTACCCCAAATAGACCATGTTGACCCTCAATAGAACAAACAGTAACACGTGGATATGGGAGATCACTAGTTTTTGATGACTTCTCTTCTGAACTAGAGGCAAGCTGAACATACTTGCCTAAACTGACAATCTATGCCGACACCTAAGCTGCTTGAGAGACTTGACAATGTAGAAAGAGTTGTTATACTGATTCACAATCCATTTTGCAGAGAGAAAAAAATTTGCAAAAACAAAGCCCCTTCTATGTAAATTATCCACTTTTGGATTGTGCGTCCAGGCAGCTTCACAAACTATAACATGTAAACCGAGTGCACAACTTCCAAATAACATTCCTGGGAAAGGAACAAGCGCTGCCACCTCTATGGCAGCATAGAAAATAGGTCAGGAAAGGAGCCATTTCTTTGTGGAGAATCCACTTCAGTTCCCAACTCATGTCCTAGTGGAAGATGCCTGATGTCTTACAATTGGCTAAAGAAAGCAAACGCCACACCGCCATGCCCAAATAAAATATTCTGAAAAACAATCTTCTGTAGAAGAGCACGAAGTTTCAACAAATCTGAAACAGTTTTCTATGAATATCCCATGAGCAAAACAGTGATTCCCAGACAGGAGGGCCATTAATCCATTCCAAATTGGCAGACCGTAGCTTTAGTATGACTAGCCAATCTGAAAAACTGGCGAATTTCTTTCAATAATTGACAATTACACTATCTATTCAACTCAAATCATCTGATGTTTATCAGTATTAGAGACTCCTAATATCAATATTTTCCTATACCATGACAATATCGTAATATGACCCCGTTAAGTTACAATTTTTTAAATTTTTTTCTTGTTAATATATCAATGCCGATATATATTGTCTAATATGACCGCAACCAATACCAATATTTTCATGCATTTCAATTAGAAACAGAGGGCAGCGCTGTTGCTAACAACAAAAAGCTATGTCTCTAAAGGACTCCAAACTACACAGTGATTTTCCAAAAACCCGCACCATAGCTGCCAGTAGGTAATATAACATATCAAAATGACAGACCCCAATGTAGCTCACATAACTCCCCGTAAACCTGCTTCTCGTTAAAAATATCTCCATAATAATTGCCTAGTAGACCTATACTAAAATGGCCAACTCTCTCTTGCACAAATCTTCTCCTTGAATTGGCAAACTAAGGGTGATCCATTTAAATACGTGAATCATCATTTCTGCCCTATCAAAAGTCTACAACAAGCTTTTCAATTTCAGCAACAGCAGAACTCAGGTAAAGGGAAGAGCAATAGCAAGTTAGCGTGGATGCTGAACCACACTCAAAAACCTCCTTAAACTTCGCAACGAGAGAGAGTCCCAAACTTTTGCTGGGTAAAAAGCCTATATTGCAGCTAAGAATGTCTTCAAGAAAAGCAGGAATTTTCACTTCTCCAGTTGGCAGAATTTTAAATATCCCAAATTTGATTTTAAGACAAAGACATGCCTCAAACATGAGCAGAATAAGGCTAGGATATATGAGTCCGAGTGGGAAGAATTGCATAGATTTGATTCATCATCCTTGAATATCAATGGTGAAATATTATCATTATGCAACCGACAGAATTACCATTAACATACGAACCCTCTTCTTTTTGTCAATAACTCTAAATTTTCAGTAGTTCAGAAGTAGTATAACATTCCAACTAGAAACAAACTAACTCAAAAAGATATATATACCCGGCCGTGGATACTTAAAATTACTAGATGGCAAACATACAAAACAACAGGGAAATAGAAAACTGTAATCCCTCCCTCATATAACTAAGTTCACTTAAAAATATTCAATCTCAGTTGTTGATTTCAGTGTTCTCTTATGATCTCCATCAGTTCATCAAAAGACGAAAAGAAGAACTTGAAATCAATTTTCAGGTAGGTCTCTCTCTTAATAGTTTAGTTTCTTTAAAGACCTCAATCAGACAACATAGGGTTATAATCTATGACTTTATTTATTGCATTTAGGATGAAAATTAACTTCCAACGTCAACTACTCATAAACAACAGAGCCACAGTAAGATTGTAGGGCAAACCTTCTCAGTGCGCCATTTTGATTTCCATTAATGCCAACAGAAGCTTGTCCAGGAAGTAGGGTTGCAATATTTGTCCCAACGATCTCAATTTTCATGGGCTTCCCATCCAGCTGAACATTATTATATCTCTTGACAGCTGCCAAGGCATCTTCCTTCCGTCCATAAACCACATCTGCCGTTCCCTAAGAGAAACAATCTTTCTTAACGACGTCGTTACAGAAACAATTCCATGATGGACCAGTAATCCAAACTTGGCGGTACCTTTGATCTTCCACTCTTATCATAATGCACACCATACCGTTTTAGGTCACTAACCTCAGAAAATAGATCCTGGTGCAAGCAAATCAACAGCGTTAGATAACAAAACCTAACTGCACACACTTCAAAGCAGCATCTAATGCGATAATTTGAGAAATAAGGTAGGTTATATGAGGATTAATCAAATTTTATTGGATATGACTCATAGTGATCATTTATAAAAAAATGTCTCTAGTGATCAAATGATTGAACAACTGGAGCTATTACTTACAATACTTAGTTGGCAAGAAATCCCAAATGACCACCAATGGGTCCAATGTCCATTGGTAGTACCACTTCATGTGCTTCAGCCAAAGTAGTCCATTCAAAAAAATTATTTTGATTCAACCATCACTTTATCGACTTGTCTACTTGACCGGTATATTATGGATACCAACTAATCACATAATACTGGAACATTGGTTATCACCGAATTTTATTTGGTTTCATTATGCATATGAAGTGAAACCACACTAGTATTCAAAGAGAATAATAACGTCAAATGTTGTTAGAAGAGGAATCCCATAGAGGAAAGAACAAGAATGGCCACTATGCACTGAATCAATATCAACATGTGGATGTCAGATCAGGACAAAAAGATTTCAAAGAATACCCAGGCATTGCCATACTATACAAATATCCCATTGTGCATAGACAAAGTTGTCTTCACATACCAAAGCACAAACAATTGTCCACATGACAAATCATATTTCGCTCTGGCCAAAGATCATAACTCCCACTAGTTCATAAACATTATGCCTCTCAAATAAGTCTTCAGTACAATATCAAGAGTATATTTCCAAGAGACGGACTGCTAAATTATTATGGGAAGGCAACAGAAAAATTTGACAAACTATTCCTCAGCTGTTTGTATTTTAGGGAAGCCTAAACAGCAATCAAATCAGCAACTAAGCTTTGAAATTGTCATCATAATGATTGACAAGGAGTAATTCAGTTCTCTGTGAAGTAGAGTAAAAGGAGAAGGAAATAAAGAATAAGGGAAGCCAGGTTAGCTGCGTAGTGTACTATCTTTGGCAAGAATGAAATCAAAAGCAGCAGCTAAGTTTAAGGTAATGACTGACACAGCTAACACTCTAACTTGAAGCATAGGTTGCTAATTTGTACAATTTGTCTTGTAGTATAATATAAACCAGAAAGCAAATTGTTTAGCCTACATAAGGTGCTTTTTCACTAGGAATACCTATGGTGCTCAGTAGAATTAACAATTCACCTGACTGATTGTAAAGATTTTAAATAATGTAGCACAGAGAAATCAGAATGTTACACTTATCCAGAAGAAGGAAAAAAAAAAGAGTACATTCTCCATTCTAAGAACCAAAAGAAATCCAGAAGGACAAAAGGCATTCTAGCATACTCAACTAAACCACACACAATTTCACTTCTCCTCAAACCCACTGGGGTGATCAGGCAGGATATTTCTGAAACTCAAATCATCTTTTGTTACAGAATTTCCATAACCTAGTTAGTCTATGCTAGAAAATTGAAAGAGATGCAACCTTATTCCATGTTATGATAAATCAAAAGTGTGGTAAAATAACTTAAGACAAAAACCGGCGATCATAAGCCCTCTATCCAAACTCTATACAATCAAATACAAGAATAAATTATGATGCTCTTCTTGTTTACAATCTATTTCCACAAGGTTCAGTCTCATATAAGGTTGATATGATTTCCCTTCATAATTCAAGCACATGGGAATTTTTTAAAATTTGTATGCTTTTGCCACACGGATGCATGAATTTGCCACAAAAATCTGCTCTATTTGGTTCATCGTAAGCAATTATAATTGATCTAATAAGAGGCTAGATTCTTAACAAATGATCATACAAACTAAATCCTATGAGAAGTACTCAACATGTTAAGCAGAAACGATAAAGTTTCCTAACCAATCATGACATAATTTCAAATGCAATACGAGTGTGCTTCTTCCGGATTCTGATGGCCTATAAAGATAAGTCTTAACCTAGGTTGAAGAAAAAATACAAAGCCATGTTGGACAAAGCACCTAGTAGGATCACCCTAGCGTAAAATTTCATATCTTACAGAAAACTGAAGTAATTCAGAAATCTACAAACAGTAATTTCGGAAGATAAATTTTATCTGGTATATTTCCTGGTTCTTCAACAAGCTTTTCAAACATTGCTGCATCCAGTCTGCCACCTATCTATTCACTTCATATGGAACCAAAAAAAACAAAAAAAAAACGCATGAAAGTAAAATCAGCAAAGAAAGAAAGGTCACTCTTAACATTTGTTTAATGGCCACTAGGCCAATAAACATGGGATGGGATCTTTCAGTTTTCTGTGGTTTTATGCCCATAAACACATCATCCCAATTACTGTCTGTTGCACACCTATTGCATTACAATTTTTCTCATTAATCAGCTTCATTTCAATGAGGTCTTCTCTTTTGCAGCAAGCTTAAGTATGTGCCCTACTTAAATTCAAGCTTGCAACTTACCTTGCAGCCAATATAACTTCCAACAACTTATTTCAGCATTTTAATTCGATCTACTTTAATTTCCATTACAATTTATTTACTTGCAAATTTAAAGTAGTTCATTACTATTTCCAATACAGTTTGCATTCCCAGTAAAACTAAATCACTTGCCTTCAGTCTCATCATCAATGTAACCTAGTGTAAATTAAGATTATGAACCTCTGTTTGACTACAAGCCAAATCGCCACTTCATTTTTATTGTCTCATAGAATCTTTTTGATGCCTAACACACCCTCCAAATCATTCCATTATCTTGGTTTCTATCCCAATGGAAATTGATTGCTTACTCATTAACAATTTCCAAGGAAAATACTCAACCAAGCATATATTAGTAACAAATAAACATTTTGAATGTAACAAGTTACCAAATATTTGAAGATAAATATCAATCACAAGGTCCGAGATGTCCTAAAGAATATTTGATCATAGTCCACTTACTTTATTAACCTACTTGAGTATTGAGCATTTACCGGTAAGAGTAGAATTCCTTGCAAACGATGGTTGCAATTCCAAAAAGGGAATCTTTTTTTTTTCCTTACATTTCCCTTTAAGAACCAAATTGGACTTAAAAAAATTCAAAATACATGTGATGATTTGATTTTGGAGTGCCGATTAATCTAATAGTTGTCCAGTAGGTTGATGCATTAACTGCATCAACGTCAATCTTATTTGAAAAAAGGTTCAACTAGACTTCTGACGCAACAAGGGGGATCATTCTATTCATGTGAATGACAAGTTTATGATTTTGCAGTTATTTTCTTCGTGATATTCAGGATTTTATCTAAACTTCCCGAGAGTACCAACCATCTTTGTGGCTACTAACTAGACCAGAACCCAAAACCCCAAAAACCAACAAACATCACTCTGCAAACTGAAACACTTCGCACTCTATAGATCACACTACTAAGAATATTTCTTCACCGGCTTAACCATTTCACACTACAAGGATGCATCAAATAACGACAACATGCTAGGCTCGCTCCAATTACAAGAGCACAACCAAAACATTGAGCAAATGTCATTCACACAACTTAAAAGGAAATGACAATTCCAAACAAAAATACGCTAAAACAGAACAATCAAAACAACAGCAGCCCAGAGCACGTAAAACACGAATCATGGAGCAACCACATCTATCTACCAGATATTTCGGAATACTAACACATTAAGGATAAAATGATAAACCTTTACGTCTTCATTAGAAACACCATAATCCAAATTGGATATATAGAGCTTGGTGCCTGTCTCTATAGCCGACCCTCGAGCCGCCGCCCCCTGTGCAGGGTATGCGGCTGCGTGGTTCGCGAACAGGTCGTGCTGCCACGCACCAACCGGAGCCTCCACCTACAAATTTAACATACAATCCAAATTTATACCACTCAAAAAGATAACCACTACACAAACACAACCAGATCTCAAATAAAAAGAAAACAAAATCTCGAAGCCAGAGCTATCCAAATAGTTAAACTATCAAGTAAAACAAAACAATCCGATCAATACCAACCTTAAAATTGGCATAGGGAGCGGAGGGATTAGCTCTACGCTTGAAGTTCCGACGAATAGGACCAGTGGGACCAACAGCTCGAGCTCCACGACCTCTGCTAGGTTTGGATTGTTTGTTCTTCTTAATAAGATCATCGAGGGTCATGTCGATCCCGCTCGCCATACTTCCAAACCCTAGCACGAACTCGTTGGAGGAGAGAATGGGGCAGCTTTTGGTCGAGGGAGGGCTTAGAGGTGGAGAAGGTAAACTTAGTTATTCACAGCAGATTGAAAAACAATATTAATTTATAAAACCACGTTCCTCAAAAACGGTGTCGTGGTGTAGTTGGTTATCACGTCAGTCTAACACACTGAAGGTCTCCGGTTCGAGTCCGGGCGACGCCAATTTGTTTTCTTTTTTTATTTTTAATCTTCTAATTATGACACAATTTTTTAAATAATATTTATAAAATATTAAATTTTTTAAATTTTTTTTATTAATCATTAATTGAATCGTTGTTCGTAACCTAATATTATATTTTATCATTAATTCAATCAGCATTCACAATTTTTTTTCTTTTTCTTAAATATGACTTAATAAATTAATAAATTAATTTCTTTACTTATATGACTTAAATATCTTATATTTCACAAAAAGATAATTTGATTAATCAAATTTATCATAATACTCATGAAATCAATGAGATTGATACTCAAATATTTCTTCTTAGATGAGCACAGATTTATAAGTATGAGATATATAAGTATATACAATATCAAAATTATCAACAGGCCCTTTAAATATGTTAAAAATTTATCATAGAATACTCTCCAAATATGAAAGGAAGAAGAAGCATATAGTTAAAAGCCTTCTCCCTTTCACCTTTTGAATTGGAGTCATCAAGTTCCTGTGACTTATACTACCGATCTTTTTTGACAAAACGTCGTTTTCTCTTTTGAGGCAAGTTCATTTAAACCACTCACGTCCGACCCTATCACCTTTGATAAGGACTCATCTCGGTTCATATAATCATATTTTTGGCCTTTTGAAAGTGAACTCGTGCACCGAAGCAATCCTCCCAAGACATCATTCAATCCCTTTAATGAAAGACCTTCAAGCGCCCGTATGGCTCCACTCCTGCCGATACAACACCAAAATATGAGCAACTCGATGAAACTTATCATACTTTTTTCCCAAACATGCTCATGTGAGCATCGGTTAATCTTCTAAAAGAAATTTCATATTCCTCTCTGCCTCTTGTTTTATGTTGTTGTGTGCAACGTAATGATTCCTCGATTGAGATCTTGTTTCTAAACCAATAGAAACCAGTCCGAATCGAACTATTGGCACCAGTTGTGGACAACCGATGAAAAGTCTTCCAATTAATAGCCGCATTACTATCCTCGTCTTTCATGAGTTCTTTCTTTCTTCCCTTTAAAAATACTTCTTAAAAATATCGATATGCCAGCATGTTGTATGCCTAACTATGTCGCCCCAAGGATGTCATGTTGTATTTGTCATGCGAATAGCACAGCCTTCGTCAACTTTGCCACCCACATAGGAGAGCGATCGTACATAAGAAAGATGATGTGCGTGTCCTCACACACAAATGTCGGAAACCTCGTAAGGTGTTGGCCCTAAAAACCACCAAAGCACCATATTAGAGGAACCAAAAAAAGATAAGCCTTAACCATTCCTAGAGCATATGCTTCTCGACATGAATTTTAAGAAGACTTCGAAAAAAAAAGAATATATTTTGATAGACATATTATGTATTGATATATTCTGTAATCATGTATGGTCATTCGTTGGCACATTTTTCATTGTTTTGAAGATTTGCATCAGATTTATCCTCATTATTTGTCAATACGCAATTCTCAATATCCACACCTGCCTATCGCCCGACTAGCGCACAAGCGTCGTTTTTCGTAGACATGCGCTCGATACATGCTTGAGATGCACTCGAGGCTCGCCCAAAGCGTGCCGAAAGCACCATTTTACGAATGGAAGGCTCAAGGAGTGCTTGATCCACATTTGAGCATTGAGACGTGGACCCTATGCCAAACTGGGCGAGCACTTCTAAATAGTCATATTTTTAACCAAATTTTTGAGCATTTTTATAAATAATCACATTCTTCTCTTTGTGCCAGTCTATTTGGATGAATATTCTTGATAGCTCTCAACGAAAGAACTCTCTTTTAATCTTCTAAATTGCTCCTATTTGTAGAAAACTTGTCCTTGATTATCGTACTTCAAGTTTAGAGTTTTCTCATTCCATTTACATTTTTGTACACACCTTTTTCTACATATTTACCTTCATAAGAAACATGGGTGGCACAAAAATTGAGATCTAGTGGTGTGTGAAGATTTGATAACTTGTGAAAAAATATTGACAAGAAGATCGAAAGGCACCCGATTTCGTTGCCATGGATAAATCTAATAAGTTTCTTAATATGTATGACAAGATGAGAGTAAGTCAGTTAACTTTCTTAATACATTTTTTCTTATTTATAAAAGTTCAGAGATTTTACTCGATAACTATGATTATCGAGATTTTTTTTTATCATCAAACTCGCGTATTTATTATTATTGTTATTATTTTTTATTTTTTATATCTAAATTTAAATATATTTTATATGTAGTATATATTCATGTTTACATATATTTCGTGAATTAAAAAAGGGGTCGAAATAATTTATAATTTGGGACTCCATAGTCCATTTTAATTAATATCAAAGATAAGTTCTATAGGAAATGACTTAGACATATATTTCCATTAAGAAAGATAAAAAGAAAAATAAAAACACGAAGAATAAGAAATATCAAGGAATCCGATGTTATGGATGTTGTGGCTTCAGTTATATTCGGATCGAGTGTCCTAACTTTTAAAATAGAAAGAAAAAGTCTTAAATGCATTCCTAACCGATGATGAAGAGAAAAAAAATTATGATGAAAAATCCTCAGAAGATGATGAGGAAAACTACATGGCCTTTAAGACATTCATAATTAGTGGTGATAAAATCACTAGTAAGCAACTAGAACAATCTAATTCTTTTCATGAAGAATATGATAATGAATTTGATAGGTTTCAAGAAATTTACAACAAATTGTTTAGAAAATACTTAAAAGTAAAGAAAATCAATAAATTATTAAAGCGTAAATCAATTGAATCAGAAAAAAAATCAAAAATTGAAATCGAATTGGAACGTACCACTGTTAAACATCATGATCTTAAAATATTGAACAGTTCCTTAGTTGCTAAAATTAAATATTTAGAATTGAATCTCCAAAATGTAAAGAATGATTTTAAATTCTCAAATAGTACCAAAAAATTCGATCATATGTTAAGTATAAAGAAGATAGTCAAAAATAAGAAAGGTTTGTGATTTGTAGAAAACACTTATGAAAATAACATAAACTCAAAAATGGTCATTATTCCCACTACTAATATTTTCATACAGAAATATAAGCACACCCCAAACTATTAAACCTATATCAAAACATGTAGAGAAATCAAGTGTTTTAAAATTCTTGCCTAAACCCAATATTAAACAAAATGAAGGGTCAATCCACCAAAATTAATCAATCAATTGAGAAAAATGCCAAAAAAGCTTACTTTATAAACTAACCTAGAAATCAATCGAGTAAAGCTTACTCTGCCCTAAGTTTGTACTAACCTGTCATGCGTGCAGGCAAATCGAATATATTTGTTCCCGTTATCACACTACCAATCTTCTATACAGTCAAAGACAAAGTATGAAACGAATAACCTTGTCAATCATATTCAACATCAAAATGAACAAGTCAAAAACTTAACTCAAAAGGTAAATTCAGGTAGAAAAACATTGATTAATAAGAGTGATATGAAAAACCCTTCTAAAAATTATTCATGTCAAGTTTCTCATATTGCTCTAAAAATCTAAAATTATTTATTATGGTATCTGGATAGTAGATACTCCAAACACATATACGACAATAAAGCCATATTTTTGTCTCTCTCTGACCATCCTGATGGGACGGTTATTCTTAGATATGGAACTAGGGCTCCCATTCTCAGTAGATGGCAGATCAGTATTTCTGAGCACTCTAAGTTTTGTAATACTTTATATGTATCCAAGTTAAAATTTAACATTCCTAACATTAGTCAATTTTGTGATAAAAATTTTAATGTTAGATTCTTTTAGGACAAGTACTGTATTTATGACACAAATTGCTCTATTGTGATAGAAGGCAAGATAAATCCTAATAACCTACACGGTATCGAGCCTGGCCATGTTTTATGATGCCATCCCGCAAAAATCAATACCATTAAATTGTGGCATGAACATTTAAATTTTAAAAATTTATCTAAAATCTCTAAGAAGAAGTGTGCCAAAGGTCTTCCTAAATTGTCTAATGTCAAACGCCGTGTGTATGGTCCGTGTCAATTTAAAAAATAAACTAGAACTATCATCCTTCATAAAATAACATTCACACCTCGCGTCTCCTTAAAATGATTCATATAGATCTCATGGGACCTTTTAGGACCGACAGTTTAGGCGGCAAAAGGTATATCCTTGTGATTATAGATGACTATTCTGGATAATATTTGCTAGATCTCATACGTGAAAAATCTGACACTTTTGACCAAATAAAAATTTTGTGCAAAAAATTCACCAATGAAAAGGGAGCTCCAATTTTTCGAATTCGAAGTGATCATGAAAAAGAGTTTGAAAAGTCTAATTTTAAAAATTTTTATAATAAAGAAGGAATACAACATAAATACTCTACACCAATTACACCCTAACAAAATGAGATTGTGAAAAGAAGAAATCGGGTTATTCAAGAAATGGCTAAAGCTATAATGCAAAGTAAAAATATAGCCATGCAATTTTGGAGTGCATTGCTTGTACATAATCAATACGGTCAATCCATGACTTTGTATGGATAAAACACTCTATAAACTTTGGAAAGGAAAGAAATCTAATATAAAGTATTTTCATATTTTTCAAAATAAATGTTACATTCTTCGAGATAAAAAAAATCTAAGTAATTTCAACTCTAAAAGTAATAAAAGAATATTTTTAACATATTCCCCTTCAAGTAGAGCCTATCACGTGTACAATTATCATACTCAAATTGTAATGGAG
>JAOVVI020003202.1:0-19518 GCA_028571085.2 Nepenthes alata | reverse complement strand
GAGGCCATCACTCAAAAACTCGGCTGCGACCGAGCGGTCAAAGAGGCCGGGCCCCACAGGTCATCACTCAAAAACTCGGCTGCGACCGAGCGGTCCAAGAGGCCGGGCCCCAGAGGTCATCACTCAAAAACTCAGCTGCGACCGAGCGGTCCCAGAGGCCGGGCCCCAGAGGTCACCACTCAAACAAAGCCAAAGGGTTAAAAGCTAAAGGTCCCAAAAAGGATCGCACGGCCAAACCCAAAAGGCGCGAAGGTGGAAAATCAGGGCAAGGAGGCGTTTAAATAGTCTTGGAATGCAAAAATGCGCACTCATTACCCTTGCCACGAGTCGACTGGCCATTCGCCTCAGAAGTGTGATGGTCTTTCCTTCCCAAGGCGCCTGTCAGCGCGTCACATCAGCCGAATAAGGCATTTAATGCTCCGACAAGGAGACGAAACGGCGGCCCAGGAGAGAGGCCTCGGACCCAAGAGAAGTCCTGGGACCACCTCCTATCAAGCAAGAAGCGGCCAACTCCTCAAGCAAACCAGCGACTTCATGCCAAACGGCCGAGAACCTCGGGCCCTTTAGCATGGGGTGCTATGTTGGGCCCCAATGCAATGGCCCATAAAAGCACGACCCAAACAAGAGACCCAAGGAAACTCCCACAAACCAAGAGCACCAGGCGGCCTGAGAGGCCCAAAGTAAAGGCCAATGGCCCAAGGACTGAGAGCCCAAGAAGCGCTGCCAAGCCTCGAATGGATCCGAGAAGTCAAGAAGACCCGAGGACTCTACATAAAGAACCTCCGAGAGCTGCCTTCTTCAACTAGTCCGCGAACTCACAAAGAGACAAGACACGCCACACGAAGACAAGGACTATCCCATACACGGTCGAGAGCGCCAACTAAGCAACTGCGCCATCATGAGGATCAAACGGCTTCTGATGCACCGTATCAGCTGGACTGGCGTCCCTGGCACGCCATATCCTCAGAACAGACGCCCATCCAATGGGCTGGCGACAGGTGTCCCTGACACACCGTACCAGCAGAGCAGGTGGCAGGCACGCCTGACGCACAGCCCGCAAAGCAGGCGGGCGGCCTCTCGACTGTGCGATGGCTGCCACTTGTCCTCATCCCAACGGCCCATTCCGTCTATAAATGCCCAGCAGGGGCTCTTGCCTCAGGGGCTTCTTCCTCTTGGAAGGAGAAGGAGGAACGAAGGAGACTCCTCTTTTCCAAGGAAGATTATTCTAGACAAAGGAAAAAGAGTGAAAAATACTCAACTCATTTGTACTTTATAAAAGACTTCGAATCATAGTGAAGCATACTTACAGGCCCAGAGTCTCATGATTTTTCTTTCTCATTCAAGAGGAAGTTTTCCATGTAAAAATCCGGTCTTAATCTTTCTCTCTCAACATCCCTAAATCTCAAACTTTCGTGTTACTAGGAAACCACGGATCCGAAACGCAACAGGTTCTGCTCAGGTCCAAGCCCGCTCTGGTAATGCATACTTAGGTGTTGTCCCCTTAAGGATAAAGACGATTTTCATTTTAATTTATTCATTATTAATTATTACCTATATTCTTGAACAGGACATACCACCATTTGAAAGTCTCGACATGCTGGGATATATTTTAAGATACTTTGTTTATAGGCGCATATCATTACTCATATAGCAGCCAGCCCTACTCAAAATTTAAAGATATAAGAATTTCGTGGTTATATTTTTCATTATTATTATTATTATTATTATTATTTTGCCTCCTCCTAGTCTGGCAGAGAGCAAATGATGTTGCCGGAGCAACGGGGGATTGACGAGTGGTTTGGACGTTCAAATAGAGCTGGTGGCCGAAACCAACTTGTAACCTGGCAAAAGTTTGTGTCTCAATTAGTCTCTTAAAAGGTCACCATAAAATTAATCGATAAAACAAAATCACTCTTAGCATTATTGATCAGATAAAATACAATTATATTTGACTTACTGAAATAAAAATAAAAGTTGAATTTTTACCCAAAAAAATAAAGGATGGGACATGGATAAAATGTATGTCATTCTCTCGTTCAATTATCCAAGGCATCAATAGTCCATTGTACCTTGTTAATGGAGGGGTCCTTGAGAATTTTTGTAGCCAGACAGGCAGGCAGCCTGAAAGAAAGTTCCATCATGAGGCAGAAATCATCCATCCAACGCCATCATCAAGTTCTTTAAGTGCCAACAGCCATAAAATCATGGTGCAGCCGCCAGTCATTCTGCTGCTTTCTTCTCTATGAAAGATTTTACGTTTGTCATCCAACCAGTGAATTCACTTCTATCCTTAAACTTCATATAATTATGTAAGAAAGCACACAGAGCATCATCAACACCCCTTACTTCCAAATATTCATACAGTGACTCTTGCAACCGATCATCCAACTCCCTGAAAATAAACCAAAAAAAAAAAAAATGAAACTCAGTCAAAAATATTATCAGAAACAAGAAAAACTCCTAGTAAATCATAAATTTGCAACCGAAGACAGTGCCGCTACTATGAGTTGCTTGATCTTCGAGATAGGCTCGGCGGGAGTTCTATTCCGCACGCCTCCTCTGACCACATTTATGCAAATAACTACGAAGTGTGAACTTCATTGGGCAAGGGAACCCATACTTGAATGGAGGACCCACGTAAGGTTGATGTGGCATCTGAGCGCGGGCACGCACATAAACCCTATCAATCTCCAAGCTATCTGGCCACGCAGAGCAGACCAACTCCAAGACTTTGTCGTATTCTTCTTTAAATATGCTCACAATTAATGTTATATGCAGCTGGACCTCCTCTCCTATCTCACTGCTTTTACCATCAACAGATTTTGAAACTGGAACCGACCCATCAAACATTGTGACCTCAGCTTTAATTTCTTCATCCTCTCCAAACTTTTTTTCCAGTCTAATCCACTGCTCTCCGGGTCCCTCATCAATCATAAATCCATTGAATTCTTTAACTTGCTGTACGACAACATGAACAACAGTTTTATCACAGATAGGTCATCGCATGGGGGAGGGGGTAATTTCTACTACGTAAAAGCTCCCTTTTCTGTTTGTAATGCCTCTCCATCCCTCCATTATAATTGAATGGCTAGATACAGCGGGTAATTTCCAGAAGCTACCCAATGACGTATTATAGATTTTTCTGCAGACTGCACGATAATGCCATCCGTACTTCAATTTAAAATAATTGGGGATTTTTTATCATTATAGTTTTAGCAAAACCAAATCTGCTGTAATTGGGCACGTAGTACAAAAATGAAAGCTCCATCATTAAACAGGCCTTTACTTGGAATGTAACCAATGTAAAGCCACATTCAACGCTTGCCAAAAAAGCTTAGTTTTGTGCTCACATTGGCCAAAAGACAAAATCCAAAACGGTCTGCAGCTGGAGAATTCCCACTAGTCGAACCCAATACTGATGAAAACAGAGAGACAGAGCTTACTGTAGTCTAAAATTCTTCCAATTTAAAATTAAAGATCAAATTAAAAATAAAATATAAAACACTTTCGTGGTTATTTTCCAACAAAAGAGTAAATAGGGCGATGGAGAGAAATCTTGTAGTTTGTGACTGGCGAGTGCTCAGTATTCAATACCTATTGACATTGGTATGCCCAGAACATGCTCGGGGCATGTTTGGAATTTTTTATTTAATTTCTGAATATTACAGACATATTCAAGCATCTTGAGACACGTTTGATGCGCCGATGACTCATTTTGGCTCTTTTTCAATTTTCAAAAAGAAAAGAAATATTTTAATAAACTTAGCATAACTTAGTTTTGTGCTAATTAACAAAAAAATATTAAAAAATTTAGTCCCTTACTATAGAGATAGATATTTGAACCCATCACTCGTGAGAAACAAAGAGAAAGCTCGCAATGGTATATCTAGAAATCAGAGGACGGAGAGACTAGAAAAGAGTTTTCCAATTGCTATTTTTCCCCAACCAAGAAAATATAGAGAAAACAAAAGTAAAAAATGACTGTTAGACTCACAAATTTTTAAAGGGGATGAGTAGCTGTTTCTTAGCAAAAACAAATACAAATTTAACAATTTGTAACTTTAATACATATAAATAAATTACTTATCCGGATATTTAAATTGAATAATCGCCATTCTCATGTATAAAACATAAATAAAACACAAAAATATAAAGAATATAATATTTTGATAACAAAGGTAAAATTGTTGAACAATTTTTCACAGAGAAAAATCATCAAGGATATAAGTCATCAACTGAAAATCCATTATATGAGAAACATTAACTCATAAATAAACAAAAAAATGCACTAGACCATTTAATTGACTACCGTGGACACATGACTATCTAAGGTCCTCCTCGAATCTATAGATTTGTAGTTGCCTAGACTTCCTATAGTTTCTCCAAGTGAATCTCCCGTTGATCAAACTCCTTCGACCAATGCACATCTAAAATCTACACACAACTCACATACCGAAACTCTATACATTGTAGGCTAATAAATTTTAGATTTAGTTTCAGGTTAAATAAGAAATCTCACAATAACAGAATGTTCATATTAAAAGAAGGATCTGTCAATAAAATAATAGTTCTTTCAATTCCCACAATTTCTCTTTTGGATGTTCAATGAAGGTTGACTACAGTTTTTCTCTCGGTCATTATACACCTCACATTCTAATCATCAAAATGTTTAAAATGTATAGAAGTTTAATAAAAAAATTCCGATGAAAGCAGTTAAGTAGAGCAGGTAGTGGACAGAAACTGTGTTTTTGCTCCTCCTAAATTCACATGAACATGATGCAAAGCAAATACCAGCCTTACACTTGAGTTTCTGATGTGTGAACAACTTGCGGTTCTAATATGGAACTCCATAGCTTGAGTTCCATACCTTGTGTACCACATGTTGTTGATCTATGGACATGGTTAGCCTAAGTGTCTATCTCGCGGGCTACCTACGTGCTTGGTACATAGTCTCAAGAGCTTGTAGTCACATGTCAAACAACCTACAAACACATGCTGAACTGATCTACGGTTTCACTCAAGCCTGAATCGTGTGAAGATCGCGGGAACCACTGAGCAGCTTCACTGAACTGATCTACAGTTCCACTCAAGCCTGAATCGTGTGAAGATCGTGCGAACCATTGAGCAGCTTCATGTGAGCCATTGCTCGTGCAAAAAAGCTTATCTTTTCACTTTAACCAAATATGATCCTAAAACTTGCACTTAGAAACAAGACACAATAATAATATGATATACTCAAAATACAACTAAATGTCACTAAATTTGCTGACACTCTAGACATAACCAAAAGGTTTTATAATCTATAAATATGACATTTGCAGGTTATGGAGTTTTCCAAACCTAGTGTAAAATGATGTTTTATCAATTATATTCCTATATTAATAACAAACTATGTTTTTTTACCGTCGCTTAATGTTTTCAAGGCTTACTGTATCATGTCCTTTTTTTTTTTTTAAGAAAAATAGCGTGACACAATGTCTAGGCCATAAATAATGTGGCAGTGACACTAGGAAAAACAGAATATTGGACAAATTCTCAATTTTGCTATGGTATAACATCGGGGCAAGGATCACGAAAGTACCTAAATACTTTCTTGAAATGCAATTTTAACCAATGTCCTCCTCGCACTGTCGTGGAAGAAAACAATCACTATAATTAAGAATTTCCCTTTGCCAAAAAGTTAAAATAGAAATATCCTGACTACAAATCCGTCTGACATTTTGTTCCATCAATTTTTCCGACAAAACTAGTAATTCAGATCACATTTCTCGGTGTGAGAGATTGAGACAGGAACCCAAAAATAAACACACACACACAATCAATGAGAGAGAGAGAGAGAGACCTGCTCGAGGGGGGAGCGATCGAGTTCGTACTGGATCTCATTGCGGAGAAGCCGGAGGATGTTACCTTCGAATGCCGACTTTTGCATCACAGTGATATAATTTCTGCTTTGAGTTAGGGAAGGAGATTGCATACAAGGGAGGAGAGAATTAAAAGAGAAAACGAGCTCCCGTTGAGAGTTCAGAAGTAGAAATAGAGGTCGAGACTTGCGAAGAACTGTTTTTCGAACCGGCGAAAACAGATTCGCCATTGAAGTAACAGAAGCGGCTCAGGCAGACGTGGAAGAGGTCACTGGTTGGTTAGGGCACAACGAGGGTTCTATGACACGGCTGTTTTAAACTGGGTTTTAGCTTAATAAGTAATTTTTTGTATTCTAAAATTTTTATATCTTCAAAGAAGACAGTGTTACTAAATTTACAGCCACAACCACAATTTTCATTTGCCATCTTCTCATCTCTATTGGATAAAAAGTCACCTCTATCTATTGGCCATGATAAATGCCAGCAGCCACCGGTCGGTTCCCCTCATCAGCCACTGCTACAAAATACCAAGATAATTATGAAAACTTTATTCCACAGTAAAATTTTACACAAATTAAATAATATGAAATTTATTATCATCTTATTTTATTTCCAAACTCATGTTTGATAAATATATATTTTACTAAATAGCAAGCTTCTTTGGATCACATTTTGGATTTTTGTTTTTTTAACAAGGCATCTAAAAATACTACAGTAACTTACAAAATTGCTAATCATGTTTTTTTTATATATATTAATATTTTAAAAAGGTAACTTATAAATGACATTTATTATGAAAATCTTATAATTTGAAACTTTCTATAAACACTTGATCTTATATGATCAAGCAATAATAAGATATACTTTCTTTTCTCAATTAAGTTGACGGAAGAGCAGTCATGCACGCCCGGTTGACAAGTTAGTTCCAAATTAACAGATTTAATGATAACCCAGTTAATATTTAATTTCTTTAAATTCGTATTGAATGTGAAAGATTTAATGATAACCCAGTTAATATTTAATTTCTTTAAATTCGTATTGAATGTGAATTTTAATCTCAATATTTTTTTATTTATTGATTATTAGTCTTACTAAAAACAAACCAAAAAACTAGATCGGCCAACTGCATCATCACTTCAATCCAAATCACAGACGTAATGCTGTCTTTTTAACAAAATCAGTGTCCCTCCTCTCCTCATCTACTACACAGTATTACCTTCACATTCTCCTCCAGAATTCAAATCTCAATAACCCACCTCCACCATCTCGAAACCCATCCAATGTCAAGCTTTGCTCCTAGGATAGGACTTTCTCTTGCTTTAAGCCTCCTCTTTGTTTTAAGGTCAAGCTTTCCATTCTCTAATCCAAACTCCACCCCCTTTCACCAGCACCGCCCTCAGCTAACGACCATAACAATAAAGAGTCGCAACAAATCCCTATGCCATGCTTTGATCCACACAAACCTCAAGACCACACCTCCCAAAACTCACTCAAAGAAACCTTGACTGGGAGCCGAGTCTTACATATAAAAAATGAAAATAAAAATAACAATAAAAGTTGTCGTGCAAATTCTCAGTCCCACAACTATTGCAGCCTCATGCACAGTCCGTCCACCAACTACAGCAACAGAAGCATTTTCCTCAAAGGAAACTTAGCAGAGATCAGATTGTTAAAACTAGAGCAACTCCTAAGGAGTAACACCTTTCATATAGGATCCGAGCAACGTTTGATTAGCATGTCTTACGATTATTACTCCACCTGTACCATAAAATTAATAATTGTGGGGGGCAGTTGAATGATAGGCAAATGAGGACACCTGCTTGCTAGCTAGCTGCCCAACTTATTTCCCAGCACTACTAACCAAAGAAATAAGTAACTTTCAACATTCTCAAAATTCAGTAATCCAATTGCTTGCTTGCCTGTCTGCCACTCAGGGCTGCTCTTTTAACAGGCCACAAGAGCCCGGTGTGGTGTGAAAGAGACCCCCTCCCACCACCGGTTTGTTGATATTATCCAAGGAGGCTGCATCAAACTCTTGCAGCAATAAACAAAGGAAAAAAAAAAAAAAAAAACTTTGAAGACATCATCATATCCATTTTTCTTGTACTTGGATCCCAGTTATCCCACCCATGTCATTATTGAAGTCTACAATTCAATTCATAGCCTCTTTTCATTGCATTCTTATAATTGTGTGACCCAGAGAATGTGCTGTGGAGACATAAAAGTGGGAAAATATACTTACATGATGATGATGGCACAGGGAGATCAAGCCCACACATAAAAGTGGGTATAAATATTTTTTTAAAGAAAAAAATATAAAAAGAATAAATAAGATGCACCATCCGAAAATATCAACATACTTGATTCTCATTTTTACAACTCAGCCTTATTCTTTGTATCCCCATAAACCAAATTGGTCATGACAATAATACTTGACCGACCCTTCAAGGAAATTAGAGGGCAAGGCCACTACTCATTGGTGAGGGGACAGAGAAAATTTCCCCATAATAGAATCAAAATCATAAAAAAAAAAATCCTGAACTTCATTGTTGCTTGATTTAACAGACCCCCCCCCCCCCGGAAATGGAAGGACAAGGTGCACACGTGAAATCAAGTTGATGCTTGATTTAACAGTCAGCAAACCAAGGATAAATGAGTACCACTACTCAATTGTTGCAAGTGCTACCAGTTTCAGCAGTTGAATAGCAATTAGGCACAAGGCACTAAATCAGTCTCTCTAATTTTTTTTTTTTTTTAAAGTAAAGTTCCAACAATTGTATATAATTCAATTCTAAAGAATGCAATATATCATCAATAATATTCCATAAGTAGAGCTCTAAATACAATAATGTCATGTGAATAATATCTGTACTTCAATTTTTCACAGAAACATCAATAAAATACCAGCTTCTGGAGCAGGGGAGGGGGGGACACAGCCAAAGGTTTGGACAATGAGTATGAAACAAAATTATACAAGCAACTGGCAGCAATTCTAAAGGCTTACATTTTTTTTTCCCCAAAAATAGGACATGCATTCATCCAAATATACTCAGATGAAGTGAGAAGTGCTTTGAAGGTAGAGATTTCCTTTATTTTGTGTGCGCATTTTCCTCTCCTCCTGTTTGGGGAGAACTAAGAAAGCTATTCATCCACACATGGAGGCACAAATTTTGATTTCAGGCAGTGAAGCCAAACCTGAGAATTGACATTATTATTTCAGCTACTTTGCTTAGCTTTCATCCACTCAACAAAGTTATCCAGGATCAAGGGCCAAGCAAGCTCTGCATCATAATTGCTCAAGTCGAGGAAGCTTATCTGCCAAAGAAAGATATTTTATCATCCTCTTCCATTTTGTTTCCTTCTTTATCTACTATAACAACATTATAAACTTCTCCTCTTTACCATTTTTCACTTTTCTTTTTCCTCATGCAATCCCCTCCTAATTTTACTTGAATTCAAAAGGAGAAATTGAAATTAAATACATCTTGATTAGGAAAACACAGGAGGAGGAGGTAATGGGAGAAGAAAACGCCCAAATAATGCGGTGGAGCTATAAATATCACTTATATAATCCAAAATAATGCCACGTCTATTATTTGCCACAAAATTCAAATACAACGGTTTTTGTCCCTCTCTCCTCCTGATACATGGGTGATAACATGGCAGGCATTCTGTTAGTCAACCACCCACTAAGGCCAGTTCAGTCAACATGAATTTTTATAATACCATAAAATCCAGTGTTCAAAATCAAAAGGTGCTGAATAGGAAACAAGTACTATTTCATTATACTGGATGACTGGAAGCAGGAATCTTGCAAAACACAGAGAGTTGTTTAGTTTGTTTTTCTTCAGATAATTGGTCATAAATTTGCGTATATATTTTTGAAGTGATTTTTTTAACCCATTGCAAAGCTCTCAAAATCTGCAGTTAAATAAATGGAATTTGGGATATTTTAAGACATGCTATAATTCTTCCCAACGGATATTTTTTTAACCCATTACAAAGCTCTCAAAATCTGCAGTTAAATAAATGGAATTTAGGATATTTTAAGACACGCTATAATTCTTCCCAAACCCCAAAAAATATCCATTAAAAATTGCACACTGCCACCACTTAATTTTAAGCACTTTCACCACTTATTTCACCACTTAACTGCACAAGAAACACTTCTTTCTTCGTACAGTAAGTGTGGGTGTGTGTGCAAGGCAAGGCAGGGTAGGGTAGGGTGGGAGGGCCGAGGTGGGGAGGGTGGGCATGCCTCTACATAGGCTAAATTAAATGACAAAAAACTGATTAAACCACAGTTATAGGTAAAAACAAAGACAAGAACCAGATTAGAGATTCAAAAGCAAAGAATCCATCATCATACCTCATTGCAAAACCTGTAAAAGCCCATCCACTGATCCATGTTTATGACCTTATAATCAGTCTGTGTCTGCATTAGAAAGATACTCAATTCTATGAGATCATTTGTCATCTCTATAGTTACATGCTTTCACTCAATTACAGGAAGACAATTCAATTACTTTCTCTTTAAATTTTTCACTCTCTCTAGCTATGTTAAAAATCTAAAGGTTGTATCATTTGAAACCCCAAATCAACTTTTACTAGACTACCCAATAAACCAGAAAGGGGGATCTAATTGAAAACCTTGGATTTGTTACATTCCTATTTCTTTCATCACATTTCAGATCATGTAAAAGGGGAAAAAATTGAGGTTAAGGTTAGCAAAACTAAATGAAAGTTCAAACACAAAACCTATATGGTATGTCAAGTTTTACCTAAAAGATCAACAAGCTCTCGAATACAGGAAAGAAAGTCGCATTGATCATCATCTAAACTTTAACATATCAACAAGCTCCCATCTTTTCTTGTGACATGTTTTCATTGTACCTAATATGTTCTTTCCTTGTTTTATCTTAAACACCTAAACAACAATCACAATAACAAAATTCTCATCAAAAGTTGAAGTTTTTCACCGGATAAATCAATAATGAATAAATTCTCCTAATGGTTTAGTAAATCTTATGAGTACTGACAAGAAAAAAACCCCAAACAAGAAGACCACAATTAATAAATTCCTCAC
Source organism: Nepenthes alata (assembly GCA_028571085.2). Classification (NCBI taxonomy): domain Eukaryota; kingdom Viridiplantae; phylum Streptophyta; class Magnoliopsida; order Caryophyllales; family Nepenthaceae; genus Nepenthes; species Nepenthes alata. The sequence continues at coordinate 8,571 of JAOVVI020003202.1, read as the reverse complement.
AATATTCAAGTTAAAATCATGCATGAGTTTTGAAATATAATATATTGGATTTTCACAAATTTATTTCTCTAGAGAGTCCATGGAGCTAGTAACAAATGACAAACTGTATCATTCTTGAACAGTTTAATAAAATTAAGAGAGACAGGATAAAAAATATCGTCCAGTGATTCAGTTCAATTACGCTATTATATATATCATTCCTTTTTTCCATTTTCCAGTGTGAAGGCTTTTGGGTCTTCCAATACATTTTTATCCCTTTTGAACTCCCCCACACAAACATAAATAATCTAAACAAAACATTCATTACAAAACTTTTCGTATCTTTCCTTTCATTCTAGGGATAGGGAGAAAAGGGAGAATTACGATGCATAAAATTGGGAAATAAGAAAAATATTCTCAACCTTTCTCTAATTTCTTTTTTATTCAAATTTTATTTTTTCAAATTTTATTCTTAAGCTTTTAATCTAGAATGAACTTCATAATATGCAAGCACTTTTTTCCAAATTATCATATTTCAGGGTCATGTGACTGTTTAATGTCAAAAAAAAAAAACTCCATAATATACTTTTACCTTAAATTTTACACTTTTGTAGTTCTTTGACTATACATGTTGGCGTATAACTCAAAATGTCATCAATAAATTCGAAGAAAAAAAGTGAATAAAATTATGACAAAGACAAAAGTGAGAACATTTTTGGCATTTTCCCAGTAAAAGACATGTAACATGTAAGAGAGGTCCTATATAATAGCCAGGCACGGCCCAGACCCACCTGTGAACTCATGAAATGGATCAGTCTTCAAAAATTCATAAAAGAAATGCATGATAGCTGCCTTTTTCCATGTAAAAGAGAAAAAGGTGAACTACATGAGAAAGAGGATACAGAAAAGTTTAATTGAATGCCAAGGTATTCATGTTAATCATAAAAGATACTCTATTCCAATAAAGACAATGTGTTGAATTTAATCACAGCACAATGACATGACCCCACTCTGCAACACAAGAACCTCATACAGCTTACCCTTTTTAGAGAAATCCCTGAACATGATTCACCTGCTTGAGTAGACAGCAGAGCAGAGCCCCACAGATTATATTATGGACTATTATTGGGGAGCTCACATGCTAGACAGGAGTTGAACCTCAAAGAGAAATCATTAATTCAGGATAATGGCCCAGTTACCTCACTTTGACATTCATTTTTTGTTGAGTAAATGGCTAATAAAACTTTGCCTATCTACATGAGCAGACATTTGTTCAGAAATTGAGAAAATAAAACAACTTAAACAACCAACCTTCAAATATTCAATGAAATAGTCGACCTGGGATGGAAATTGGGTCCCTAATACAAGATCCAGCAGCTGGCAGATGCTCTCGATATCTATACTCTTCTGTTTCTCCTCTAGATTAAAAGAGGCACAAATAAGAACATTTGAAGATTTTTGGCAAACCATGACTTGAAAATGGAGTTTGCAATTATTGTACCTGTTAAACAGTACCGAAATGCATAGGAATAAAGGTCTACAAAATGTGAGGTCCTTCTAACCTTCAGAATAAAAAGAACAAAATCAACACCTCTGCACTCTTCTTAATTCAACCAAGTCATCACTTTTTCAACAAGCTCAAAACCATTCAAGCACAGGTTCAATGAGTACACACTTCAGAAAATTTAGAAGGACAAAAAAAAAAGATGAAGAACCACAAAAGAAAAATATACCTCTTTCTCAAGCTCAGGGAGTGCTTTCTTTAATTTAGCTATAGTATCCACCCGCAATGCTTTAAGTCCTCTCCGCCATTCCTCCTAACAAAGGAAAAAACATCCAGTCAACTATAAGCTTGTGATGAACCACAAGAACAAAAACATATCTTCCAAGGAGCGGGCTGCTACATTAAGCTCAACAAATTGAATGAGGTAGGCAAGCAAAAGAAGAAGCTACACAAAAGAAAATGTGTATCCACAGGGCCTTGTTGAATTTTTAAAGCAGCATTGACTAGTTGAATTTAAAAATAGAAGGGCCAAATAGAAATAGCATAAATCAGGCAATACCCTGATGACACTACTAAAATTCTATGCACTTTACAACTAGCACATTGTAGAATAGATGGAGAGTCAGAAAATGAACCATTGACTAGTTGAATTTATAAGTCACCAATTAATTAGAAAATGAACCCTATGATACTGGGCAAACTAAATCCCCAACATTTCTAAAAAGATTTACTACTATATGAAAAATAAACAAGCCTGTCAGTCAATTTTCAATGGAGAGAAGAGAAAAAGAATATGGCAATAATTTATAAGCAAAAGAATAGTGACCAACTATAGTATCCCCCAGGGTAAATTAAAATTTAACCTGAAAAAAAAAATTGTCACTTACCAGAGTGAAGTACCCCTGTCTTTCAGCTTGCATTTTCCTGGTACATGCACAGATCACCAGATCTAAAATAAAAGGTCGCAGATAAATTACAGAAATCATTATCTCATGTGACTTCAGAATAGTTCCTACCAAGCAAGCATCAATATTCTGACATCAGTGTGGTCTACTTCCATATCTGAACACAGCTTCTCTATTCCATCTGGGCTGTTTTTTACAAAATTACAGAGGTATGAGCGATTAGCACAATGAACTTACATAGTTCACCAACAAAACACAGCCTGTAATGGGTAATAGCTGAAGGAAATGAACTTACAAAAAACAATCGCAATGAATTAGGTTCACTATTCACATTATATGACATACAAGACCATAAATGGGCATTTAGAAGCAAATATATATATATATATCTTATATGTGATTGCATGGAGAAGATATCAGCAAATTTCAATTTTTAAATATTTCTTAATTCCAGTTCTAAAATTCTTCTATGGCCAAGGAGAAAGAAAGAAGTCACCGATTCTCCTTGGATGCCACTGGTGGGAAGCTAGGGTCACACAAACCATGAATTTTAGGTCTCAAAAGGAGATTTCAGAAAGAATTGCAGCAAAGAGAAAAATATAAGGCAAAAAAGAAGTGAACTAGTGGAAAAATAGACCCTGAGATGTGTAAGTGTGAACTCAAAAACATAGAACAAGGAAATGACAGCTAAAAAACCAAGCCTCCAGAAACTCATGAAAAATTTCTCAAACTCTCATTAGCTCTCACCCTTCTATTTTCATACGTACAATAATAATGGTTTATAGAAGCTAGGGGAACACTCTGAAACAGTGACAACATTATCAGAAGACTAAAGTAGTTATTCTTGAATCACCTCTAAATTGACTACATCAAGTACAAATACAACAGTTCACAAGAAATAACATTCTTTAAAGCACTTGTGGGTGCAGTCAGGCGTGCATTGAAATTTACACTGCTCCATGGAAGAAAATATTTGTATCTATATCAATATCATTATCCATATTGATCACGGTTGTATTAGTATCAAATATGCTAGGATAATATTTATCAATATTAGATATATCAAATTGAATTTTTTTTTTTAAATTATAAGCTAAAAGAGCCATATCGACCAATATATATTGGTCAAATACCCGCCGTATCGGCCAATATTTATGTTTTGGCAGATGCAAAAACAAATCATGATAATGTTGCAGTATCAAGAGATTGAAATCAAAGGAGCTTAATATCAATATACATCAACCAATACATCAATGCACTTCTCCCTAGTACTAGATGACAAGTGGGGGAGGGAAATTTTCTCATCACCGAAGAAATAAAATTTGCCAAAGTAATTTGGAATCAACCCACTTGAAGGAGAATCATCCCAAAACTAACTCCAGCACATTTGAACTTCAATATTGTATGCCTAGGTAATCTTACACATGACCATCCAAAATAGCATAATAAAACATGCACGGTACTTCAATCTTAACCTTTTTCTCAATACAATGCTAACGGCCCTGGGACATGCATGCCACCAACTCCGAATTCAATGGAAAAATCTACAAAGATTTTAAAAAAGGGTTGAGTCCAACTGAGTCAGACACACCAAGTCCATGGAATAAAGGTCCTAAACTAAAAGGAGCAGAGGTTGCAGCATGCTCAATTTCCTAACAACTCACAGTTAGAAGCTAATAAGAGTAAGATATGTGACCGCAAGAAAATAGAGCTTCATCCACCATTTACTATGTTGAGAAGTAGACTGCAAGCCTTATTGTAGTCCTAAACAAAGATGGCTCAACGATCAGCAATCCCACTGAATCCATCGAAAAGACCAAAGAAAGAAGCAAGTGGCCTGGGAATACCAGATTGTCAAAAGCTTTAATGCCTCTTGGTAAGTTCCACAAATATGATAACATGTTTTGGTTCTTCAACATTAGCAAAGCAAAAGAGTAATATGTACTCTCTGCAAGGACAGAAACTTGTTTTTTCATTATCTTCAATGCAAAATGGACAAAGAACGTGCATCACCAAGGGTCATGTCAAGCTCCTTCCAATCTCTTATAACTTCAAAATTCCAAATTCTAAGTAATTCATTCAACAACATAAACATAAACTACCAATCTCTTCGAACATCAAAATGACCAGATTTTATGATCTTGGTAAAGAACATATATAAATATGACTAAAGGCACAGCTGAACCAATTCTCTAGTAGACACCAGCACAAATATGCAAAGCTTCTCCAGTTGACGACAAATTCAAGCATGTACAAACCAACACAACAGCTAAAAGTCTCATTCTGTCCTATTCCACAATCATCAACTACACAAAGCTATACGCAACATAAGTAGAAAACTTAACACAGCTCATCGACTAGTTCATCAAAGATCTGACAAAGACACCATTCCCCTTCCCTAAGATGGCAATTAATTCTCAAGTATGTAACCATGTATAACTTTAAATAGACTTGGCAGAGCTATTATATGCAAGCTAGATCGTAGAAAGAATCAAATCCCAATTTCTAAAATTTTCTTAAACCAAACATCTTAATAAGTTTCTTAGATTTCGGTTACCAACCTCTCTTTGTAGATGATAAGCAGTAGTTTGGTGCCAACCATGTGACTAGTAAAACGAATATCCCTACCAGAAACAATAGTCTTGGGAAGAGTATACAAATTGACAATCTCATCCAATAGTATGTAGCAACCCGATAGGCATCATAAGTTTTACTACAAGTGATGAAGTAGGTCATTTTAGAAAAACGATCTATAATAACAAAAATAGGATCATACTTTTTGGTGGTACGTAGGAGTTCGTAGTCCATACTGATATCCTACCAAAGACAACTGTGTAGTGGCAAAAGGGTATAAAGGCTGATGTTTTGCTTCATATGATTTGCAAATTGGCAGGTTTGACAAGTATTAACAATCTTAGCCACGCATTTTTTCAAATTAGACCAGTAAAACTATCATTCAACCTCTACTATTATTTTATCATGTCTAAAATTGCCACATAAGTCACTGTTATAAACCTTGCAAACTATGAAATCGCAAAATGATGTCATGCATAGTTTAATGGCTCAAAATAGATATCCGTCTTGAATGCAAAAACTATCCGTAGCGTCAGGTTGTCCACTCTGTAAAACTAAAAGATCTTACTAAAATCAGGATAACAATCACATTCCTCCTTGAGTCTTCCAAATCTAACAACATTTACTTAAATGACAGACAATAAGGGCACCCCAACAACTAAAAACATCTACCGCTTATTATGTTTCAAAACAAAAAAATAAACTTGCAAAACATTCAACCCAACATACATACCAATAATTCAATTGTTTTTTTTTTTGAGAGCTAAGAAAACGAAAAGCCTTATGGTCAGAATAAAGGACATACTCTTGATATTACTAGTAAAGGAGGTTGTAATATAAGGCCTGTATAATTGTATACAACTCCTTATCATAAGCAGAATATTGTCATTTGACAATATTCAACTTTTCACTAAAATAGGCAATAAGATGGCGCTCTTGGCTAAGAACTCTAACTATACTTATACCAAATGCATCATATTCTACCTCAAACACCTTAGAGAAGTCAAAGAGATGCAAGATTAAGGCTATCATCATCCTCTTATTAACACTCTTAAATGCTTTAGCAACATCGGGAAACAAATGGAATTCACCATTCTTCATACATTTAGTAAGGGGAGCTATAATTGTGCAAAATCTCTTAATAAACCGACGATAAAAAGCAGCTAAACCATAAATGCTTTGAAAATCACGTATAGATTCAGGTTTAGGCCAATCTATGATCACCTAAATCTTTAAGGGTCAGTAGAAACTCTATCGAAGAAAAAAATGAAACCAAGAAAAGCAACCCTATCCAAGAAATAGAAACACTTCTTAATATTGACATGCAAACCTTCTTTCCTAAGGGTAATACAAACTCATTCAAGATGGTCTAAATGCTATTCCTTTGTCATCGTATAAATAAAATATCATCAAAACAACCACTAAGAACTACCCCATAAAAGGTTAAATGGCCTGTGTCATGACACTTATAAATGCACTAGGTGCATTGGACAGCCCAAAATATATGATTAGCCACTCATAAAGACCTTCTTATACCACAAAGGTCATCTTCCGCTCATCCCTTGAACGAATCGTGAACTGATGATAACTACTCTTTAAAATGGTCATAGAAAAGATCATAAAATCAGTCATCATATCCAATATATAATTAACCTAAGGGATGGTAAAATAGTATTTCACTGAAATTTTATTGATGGCTCTAATATGCACACATTCTCCACAATCCATAATTCTTAGATATCAAGAGAGTGGGCATAGCACAATGTATCCCGTCCACGGTCACAAAATCATAATTAACAAATCCCTAAAAAATTTTCCTTGATCCGTGATTATCTTAATCTATTTTAGATTTAAACTTAAAAATTAATGATTTGCTCAACCGACTAAAACTTAGACCGATACCGCAACGCAAACCTGCATCAAATATCGATAAATGACGCAAATTATAATATAATAATCATTTAATCACATATCGAAAAGCCATGCCCGTGAGTGACTCCGAATATCGACAACTACTTGACCTCAAAATATATGTAAAGAAGAACATCTCAATTGAAAATTAGAGTATCAAAACTAACTTTCCAAAAATCTATAATAAAACTTAACCATCATCAATATAACGTCTTCAGCTAGATACAACATTAGCCAAAATACTAAAATAACTAAAAATAAAAAGTTAACATCCTGAATTATCAAATTATAATAAACTTTTAAATCATTCTAACTTCCTAAAATTTAACTTCTGAACAATCTTCCTTCAAATCCCAATCTCCTACAAGTTAGTATAAACCCTCTAATCTGAAAGGTCAGCAAAAAGAAATAAGAATAAGCCTAATGCTCAATAAGATATATATTTTTTCATATGTAGATATGTACCAAGCAAAGCATGCTACGATTATAACATCATTGAAATTTTGAAAAGTCGACACTAATGATCATATAGGCCAAAATCTATAAACATATATAAATCATACCAAAATAAGCACAAATATATAAAACATGCCAAAATCTATATACTTATGATCAAACATGTCAAAACTATATAAATATATAAATTATACTAAAATCATAATAATACAAAAAATTATCAATGATCGATGATGATTTCATCAACAATTGGTGAATATTGAAGTTTAGGCTACAATTGATTCCATATAGCCAAAAGCCATACGCCGCTATTCATAATTGATGGGTGGGACGACTACATATAAATCCTATAGTCGGAGTTGAATGCTACTTTTCTAACTCGCAGATGATAAGTTCAATATATTAAGATATGTCCAAATATATTATATCAATTATCTATAATGGTCCATATTTGTAAATTGAAAACTCTACTCAAATACAAATATTTCTTAGTTTTTTCTCAGGCATGAGAAAATATTTTCTTCATAAAAATTTATGTAAAATGTGACATTTCATAAAAACTATGAACATATAGAAACTTTAATGTGTAATTTAGAAACACGTAGGAACTTTAATGTGTTATTTAAAGAAATGCAGAAACTACATTATAGAAATTACTAAAAATTAATAAAGTTTATATAATTTTTCAACACTTTCTTACAAATAGGAAACAAGCATAAATATTAAAGCTAAGATTTCAAAAATTAAACATTATTTATGTGATTTGTTCTAGACATAGAAGCATATATTTATGATTGTAGGAACATTAAATAAATTTAAAGGAATGCAAGAACATTATTGCAACAATTCAGCACATAAGCATGATTTGTATGGATTTAAAACATATACTTCATAAAAGTTCATGAAATGCGAATGGAATCACAAGCATACAAAGTATAATTACTTTAAATATGAAAATAATACATGTATGAATATTTAGAATAAGAAATACTCAAAGAGATAAAAAATGAATAACAACCAAAAAAAAAGTTCAGATGCATTTACCTTTACTTGATTTTATCAAAAATCATCTTGATTTCACCTTAAATTTTTCTTCTTTTCTCTATTCTTCTCTCTCTTTTTGTAAGGTCCAGGTCTCCAGTTTATTTTTAAATGATGATTAATTAAGCTAATGAATATATCAAGATCAAATGAGATTTTAAAAAGTCAATATTCTAACTTAATCACATTAGACTGAATGAC
>JAOVVI020003201.1:0-19519 GCA_028571085.2 Nepenthes alata | reverse complement strand
TTCGACCGTCTGACTGACTTTATTCTCCGCTTTGTTTCATCATGGGATAATTTATACATATTTAAAAATATGAAACAATTTTTTTTTTTTAAAAAAAATTCAAATCTACCTCATCCTAAATCTTATACAATACAACTAAAAATAAAAAAATTTGAAACAAATAAAACTCACTTCTTAAAATATATTCTGACATGTTGAAACCAATATAATTCACACAAAAAACAAAAATATAGAATAGATTGAGAAAATGAGAAACTAAAAATAAGGTGTTCGTTGGGTGTTCTGAAAACATTTCCCTTAATATATAGGCACATCCAAGCTAGATGCCTGCCAAAAATATCCATAAATGAAGACAAATCAGGAGAGAATTTCATGTGCTGAAAAATACAAAATAGGGAGCAGATATGGGTGGGGGTGGCGGTTGCAGTGCCCTCCTTTAATTCACCCAGTAAACTTAAACCCATTCTGCTGGTGCGCTGTAAGTGAGGAGATAAAATTTGAATTCAAATCATCAATTGCCGATTTGGACTTGAGGCCGGTTTGGCTTTGAGGCCGGTGTTGGGTTAACTGACATGGCATATCAATTGCCATTTTTAACTTGAGGCCGGTTTGGCTTTGCTGACTTGGCATGTCAATTGCCGATTTGGACATGAGGTTGCCGATTTGGACTTGAGGTCGGTTTGACATTGAGGCCGGTTTGGCCTTGCTAACATGGCATGTCAACTGCCGGTTTATTTTATTTCTTATTTTATTTTATTAATTACTATAAATCATGATGTATTTTAATAAATTTTTTTATTATTTATTAGTCCCCAAATAGCTATTGAATTTATGGAGGCATCAAGACAAACAAATAGTATGGAGGCTCTCCACGATGTGCTTAATTGCAAGTCATACAATAAACCTTGCCAAACGTAACAATAGCCATATGATTCAACTACTAGAAACTGTGTTGCCAGAATTGGGCCAATGAGCATCTACTCAGCTAGTGAAATGCTACATTCCCGATGTTCATGTATCTTCAGGAGGGAGAACACAATAAAGGAAGACACTAACTGATTCACTTACAATTACCTGAATAATGCAACGGCTAAATGGACTAAAACAGAAAGTTTAACTTCACCTTATGGGAGCGGAAATGGGAGGTTTTCAGGGTCATGTGTCCACATAGCAAGAGCTATGAAAACCAATATCATCGAAATTGCCATTATAGCAGTTCTCAACACCTGGTCACAGTTATGATCCATATTAATATCAATTTGAGAGCTACATGGAAGATATACTCCATCAGAGATATCAGCATTTGGTTGTCTCTCACAGGACATTTGTGTAGTATGAAGAGTTCGCATATCATGGACGCTTGAACATTTCGTGCACAAGCATTTGCCACCAAGATATGCTGGTAGAACCTGAAGGTACTCAGAAAGAACTTCTTGGTAAGTTTCTCCTACAAATTTCAATTTCCGTTGAGTGGCAGGCCTTAGAATCTGAAGATAGCGGTATTATCCATGTTAGTAGATTTGACTGAAGCCTAGCTATATTATTTCAAATTAGAAAGTCACTGGGACAGAAAAGAAACCAGAGATTCTGAAGTCCAACCAAGTAAAAAAGCTCACTTGAATAAAAGTTTGTGCTTTCTCCCAAACATCAGGAGGAATCCGAATGACAAACAAGCAACCAAGATGGTTCGGGAAATGATCTTGAAAAAGTGCAGAACTCGATCTCATCATCTGCATCGGAAGTCTGATTGGAGACAAACCTTCACAATCCACCAACACTGTAATTTGAGGATTTTCCTCATCAACAAAATGCAGGATGCCATACTCCACTTGAGAAACTGCATGAGCAATTATTAAACTTAAACATGCCACACAATGCCGTGTGGAAATTTGAGAAATAAGAAATTGGCAATTATAAATTGAAGTAAAAGCACTGTCATGGACAAGAGATTAAAACAGCGTCTAATTTATTCACCATGTGAGCAAAAATGATGCTCAGTTTAAAGAAAAAAACCCTCATCCTGAAGACGCATGCATTTTCTTCAGGCACTTTAATTGATATGAAAGAACAAAAATTAGGTTTAAGCCGGCAACATTTCAATCCTGATGGTATCTTTATTCCATAACTCTGACACCACAATGCTTTGATACTGTGTCACCAATCATTTGAAATCCACTACTGAAAATTAGCAGAAGTCATCTAACATATCAGAAGCCAAAATCTAAGGCCAGGCAGATTCATTTTCTCATGAATAAATGGGTTGTATTAATGAAAGCTGAGGTACTTCAACTGACGGGATTGTACAAACGAATTAACTGATTAGCATAACAAAATAAAACATCATCAAGTTAAAACTTCTAACTACTGAAATGATTAAAATCCTTTTGTTTTCATGAATATATCATGATATAATTTGCATTTAAAAGGAAACAGAAACCACAGATATTGTGTTAGCTTGGTCAATTCTACATCATCCAGAGTTAGTCTATTAGAACAAATAGAATGAGTCCAAAAATATAATTCATGCAGAGGCAGAAAGGCATTACCAATAGCCTGCACAAATTGTGGTCTTTCATGAGTTGGTAAACTGATACAAGCTAGTCCAAGGCGTACAATTAGGCAAGGTCGGTGTTGCACATCATAACCATGCCAGAATACTACATGAGACCACAATTCAAGTTCCTGTTCTGAAAGTATATTGTATGTTTTTCTCCAACGAATTGTCTTCTTAACTGTAGATAGGAAGGTTGAAAAGTCTCCATTTGCTGCGGTATAAAATCTATGGAGCTCTTTCTCATAAAATCTGCAGCAAACGAAGAAATGCTTGGTTGCAGTGATGTAAGTCATAGATGTTGAGACAAAAGACAGAAAATCCTAATCCTGGAACCGCAAATTATAGTATTGGAAATATTGCGTAGTCTTTAAAGACTTTAATTTTGACTTTTTATACTACAGAAGACTAAATTACGCAAATATTTAATATATGTAAAAAAAATTGCTTTAAATACTATGAATGTAAAATACCAATCTTACTTATTCAACATCACTAATATACACAATAAACAAAGTGTAGAAATAAATTAACAAAGGATGTGGTGACAAAAAAAAATTTTAATAATCAAATAACTAATGAGTAAAATCCTCTGGACTTCTTGAACAAGTCAAAGTGAATCTACTATAACAAAACAAACTTATAGATCAGGTGGTACAGATACGCTAACATTTAGCCAATTTATTTTTGACACATGGCCCCTACTAAAAAAACTCACTGTATTTGCATCCTAGCAATGAAACCAAACACTATCCAATCTTCTTTTGGAGTTTGCTGCCTTGAGAACAATCAGCACTTCTGAAACTCCAAGATTCAAGCCACCAACAAAACTTCGAAGGCTCATGAGTTAGAATAAGTGTTTGATAATAGTTAAATAATTTCAAGACAAGAAAACCTGTCATTTGGATCATGACTCATGTAAGAGGTTTTCTCATTTTCTCTTCATTTCTTTTCTTCTTCTCTTTTCACATAAGTGATGGTTAGGTTAAAGAAAAGGTGTTTATTTATAAGTGATGCTGAAAACTAGGGCTTAAAAATATAAAACTGTGAATTCTACGCACTAGCGTTTGAACACTAGCTTGAATGCCAACGTGTGTGTGAGCGATTCAATGGCGTACATGCACGACCCATTCTATTAATCAGGACATGTGCGTGATCTAATGACATACGTGCATGAACCATTCCATTATTGGCGCACATGCGTGATCTGAAGGCATATATGCACGACTCATTTTGTTATTAACTAAGACTATGAATAAGCGCACATACTAGTGTTCAAACACTAGCTTGAGTGGTAGCTCACTTTTGTGTGTTCCAAACATTTTTGAGCATCTAATTATTTTTATCTTTGATGGAAATATCTTGATTTACAATAAATCCCAGTTAATACGTAAAAAGACTCAAGTATAGCCTAACTGGGATCAATCTTGTCACATAATAAGTCAATAAAATAAACCAAATAATTCCCTTCCTCTAACAATTTCATGATAAAACTCCACACATGACATAAATAAACAATAGGATCTAATTATCATTATATTAAAGCTTGTTACATGATAACATATAGACACCAGAGACATAAACATTATGCTGATAACCTGTAATATTTAATATACCTATTTACCTGCCAAATAGACAAAAATAGAAAAATATCTATGATGTATCAAACAAATATCAATATTAAAACAGTAGAACATAATACATCATCACATCTAATATTACAATCAAGATGTAGAACAACAATCAATATAAATATAATATGAAAAAAGTCAACCCTTGCATATATGTTAGGACAAAACACATCTTCTCCTCAAAACAAATACATCTCCCCCTATTTGGCACAAATTGACATGGGGTGACTACCTAAGAGTCAGCCTTATTACCCAAAGTCTCCATCTCATCACTGGGCATCACCCGCTGAATGTATAGGCCTATCGCTCAACCCTACACTGTAGAGATCAGCTTGAGAGGCAAAGACCTACTCCATTTGCTATTCCCCGGCCATCCGAACGTTTATTTGTGATGAAGACATCTACTCTATTTGAAGCTACATCTAATGTAGAATCAGTAGACCCAACAAGCTGAAAAGTAAAAAGACCTCTAGATGCCTTCCTAGTAGGAGAAGGGATAGAGTCAGTGGAAGAAAAGACGTGACTGGGTGCATGGGATCTACTCTGAGCATATGTGAACATGCCAATTAGTCGTCCAAGAGTCATGGGAAGCATGACAAGTAGGCTGATAGAGAGAGAGAGAAGAGAAAGGGTGCTAGATGAGGAAGCCATAGTGCAATTGGGTCATCTGTCAAAAGTTCTCAAATGTGTCTATAAACTGCTTACAGATAATGACCAAAATGTCTATGGCAACACCCTAAAGGACAGCATATAGAAATAGAATGTGAGACAAAGGGGGTAGCAAGGGATGCAAAAATTAGTTGATAATAGGTTCATCCTAATCCTACGACCATCATAGAAGTGGGGATGTTGCAACAAATTGAAAAAGACCTCATCAATATATGGCATCATCTTGTAAAGATAATTAGTGGATGATATAGAGAAAAGACCAACAACATCCCAAATCATCTCAAGTGTGATCCGGATGGTCTGACAGTGATTATTTATTGAAAACTCAAATCTATCAGAATAGATTTGGTTAATGTTGGAATAGAATTTCTAGACTAGGGGGATAGAAGGAGATGATAAATCAATAACTAAAAGTAACTACTTCTGAGATATAAATATATGGGAGATACGAGGAGAGATTGACTAGAGTGGCACCTTACGCTCCAAAAATAGGTTTCTAGAACTAAAACTAGAAGAATAACGCTTAGCAACATCGGAAGACCAAAATCAAGAATCAATACCGCTCGAGTCGCTTCTTCGGTGTTTGGCAACACTCTTCTTTGCAATAGATTTTGAAGTTATCTGTACAAAAATACCGTAAAACACCTCAAATACAAGCCAAACAAACCAAAATACAACACTATCTGAAACCGTCTACAAGAAAAACAAGTAGAATTGGTCACCATTCAAATGCTGGTCGAATGACGTTTAAATGTCGAAGCTATTGAAGCACAAATTAGGCTAGAAAATGTCAGATCTAGATGAATCGGTATGGTTGAAAATAAAAAATACACTCCTAATCATGATTCTAACGTTATTTCTAAACAAAGATGCAAAATAATTCAGAAAATATGAAAATATGTGAAGATTTATAAACTATGCAAAAAACACACGAAATATTCAAAATTAAGAGGATTACCTTAAAAAATGGTAGGAGAAGAGCAAGATCCACTAAATAATGAGGTAAACCAATGGATTTTAAGAGAGAGATTTGAGGGAAAATGAGTGCAAATCAAAGGAGAGGAGGAGAATAGGCATCATTTGAGCACACGCACGCTTGCGCGCGCGAGAGAGAGAGATGAGATAATGTGCACACGCCTGGGTTTCTAAGTGACTTAAAGGAGCCGTGGCATTCAAATGTCAATTGGCTGGAGTTCAAATGTCATCATTAAAGTTGCTTTCAAACATCGTTTCGAATGCCAGTGAAAAACCACTCAAACCACAATGATATGTAGAAATGCAAATGAGTTGAACAACAATAAAAATAATATAAAAATCACTAACAAAGTAAGTGAAGTTGGTAAAATTTATTATTCAAATCAAGGTTTTTCATAAATTTAATAATTATGACAAAACTTCAAGCACTCATTTTTTAACAAAATAAATGGGAATGATGTATATAATGTGTAGTACGTGTAGTGAAGCACCATACATAGTTGAATTACAGATGAGATTGACTATAATATTGAAATATTGAGTATATTTTGGAGATCCCAAGAGAGAAAGTCCAACCCAATACCACTAGGGCCTGTAACTCATTGCAACAATTTTGCTCCCTTAAATGAGAATCCTAGAATTAAAGAACTCCTTTTTTTTTAAACATTTTCTCCCTTTGTTTTGCACGAGTCCTACTGAAAACTCATTACCGATAATTTTTTTGTGGGGAGGGGCTTATTTTTGAGTATAGAGTCAATCAGTCCAAGGTTAATTTACTTTTCAGGTGGTCCAAGTACACATTTTCAGGTGGTCCAAGTACACCTAGAATTGTCGGCTCAAAACACATAAAAATGGCCAATGTCTCAATCAGTAATGGTACGTACAATTAATATACGTAAAGAACAATCTTATAACAAACCCCCCCTTAGAAAGATACGAAAAAAAGGTGAGTGAATAAATCCACATTGAAATAAGTACATGAGAAATTATTCATTTCCGAATAAATTTTAAATCATTCATTCATTGTTGAAAATTTTTCAAAATTTTAATTTTTCTCTTTTTTTATTAAACAAATGGTTATTATTAAAAACACAATAAAAATTCATGCTCTTACTTTAAATGCACCCTAATCTATATGCACAATGCATGAGAAACTATTTATCAGTAGCACAAGATGCCATAACTTTAGAAGCCAAGTCTTCCTTCTTAACCCAAAAATCCATTTCTCAAAAGAATGACTTTGCCGATTTGAGTACATCTGTGTTGAACAAAACTCATTTCCCTTGAGGTCACGTTTGACTGTCATAGTCAAATCAATGCCATCTCTCTTAAGCATCACACCTCACGTGCAAGCTTTATCTTTTCGAAGGATCTACCTTGATACTTCCTATAAGAAGGATTATAACATTGGAGTCGAATGCGACCACATTGGCCGCATTAATGACACGTAAGGATGAATCTCGAAGGAGAGTGGGGCACATGATAGAATGATCTAGCCAACGTTTTAGAGTTAGCATGAGATTTTCTAGTTTAGTTCTCATAATTCTTAAATATTTTCTAGAGTTTGGATGAGATGTCATCTTCTTTTGGTTACCCTTACCCAAACCTTCGTATTAAAGTTATGATTGGGTTTACTGGAATAAAATAGAGGACACTAGGGGCAGATGTAACCAAAGACATCATAATGGTGACAAATAGGTCCCTGTCTAAATAAAGTAGAAGAATAATATGCTCTATCAGGCTAATTTAGATGGTGACTCTGTATGGTCTCTACACAATTCGGATGAATGTGCCCTCCCTTTCCATCGCCAATATATGTGGGAACATCATTCCCAATGGAGAGAGCCTTTTTCAGGTTAGTTTTGGAACAACTTTTAGAAGGGGCTTGCTTGGACTTCTTTTTTTGTTGAATAAAAGTGCCCACTTCCGTCTCTACACTACGCTTTGTAGCCGATACAAAAAAAATTTTTGTAGGATGGGTCACTTGAGAATACATTTTGTAAAAACCCAATCCTTTTTTATTTTCAGACACTTTTCCTAAACCGAACATATAGTCAAATTTTTTTGTAGTTTCCGTGAATATTATCAACCGAGTCTTCATTTCGAGTTCATTTCAAAATATTTTAGCTTATCCCTAAGAGCAAAATTTTCATCACATGAGATTTATAGAGGTTCTTCCTTTTTGAATAAAATCTTTCAAAATTTTTTCTTCATGTTCTAATTCTTCAACTCTTTTTAAAAGAGTTATGTTTGTTTGTTTGGTCTCTAGGCTATCATGATACAATTCATTAAATATCTTTTGAAAGTCACTCAACTAAATTTTTTGATTTGAAATCCGATTGATCAGAATTATCACACTCCTCATCATGATCTATGATAGCTTCTTCATTACTCTCAACACAAGACACGAGGCTATATAATTGGAGTGCTTTCCATTGCCGAAAGCCTTACTTTCACTCTCCTTAACCTTCTCATCAAAATAGTATTATACAAGGCTTGATCATTGTTACGTTTGAAGTTAGGATATTCAATCCTAATGTGTCCAAATCCTTGGCATTCGTGGTATTGAATGCCTTTGGATTTTCAATCCTTAGGCTCATTTTCTTCATCCATATTTTTCATATGATTGGATAAATCCTTTTACTTTCCATGAGATTTTTATTATTTTTCAAATAATTTTTAAATAGTTTCACAAAGAAAATAATTTTCTCATCATCCATAGATTCATCCATGAGTCATCACACGACTTTCTTTTCATAGATTTTAGGGCAATATATTTGTCCTTTATTTCTTTAGTGGAAGAGACAATTTATAAGTTTTAAGAGGTCTAACTAGCTCTCCAATTTTTATCTTATAAAGGCCCTTACTCTCATCAATAGCAGAGACCTTCGGTCAAAACCATTCGGGTAATGATGTCAAGACTTTTCTGAACAATACTGTTTTCAGCAATTTTCTCTCCAATGTCAAAGGTAGGATTAACTATGTCCTTTAGTTTGGCATAAAACTCGAAAATGTTTTGTCATCTTTTAGTCTTAGCTTTTTAAACCCAGTGGACAACATTTGTAATTATGATTATTGAGCCATTTTAGTCCCTTCACGCGTGACTAGCAAAATATTTCACACTTCCTTACCAATTTCACATATGGACATTCATCAAAACCCATCAAACCAGATTTCCATAAAAATGACATGAATGTCCTTATTCCAATTACAAAGCTCATCGCTTGACCACGTGGCTGAGTATTTGAGGGAGGTAACCCCATTTTCAGTCTTGGTAAGAGGAGTCCATCCTCTCTCTACACATAGCCAAACATATTTGTTTAGCAAGTTTAAAAAGGCTCTCATGTGAACCTTAGGCATAGCTATTTGCATTGAAGTATGGTAGAATTGACAAGAAGTGACTTATAGTGATCTAGCCAAAAAGGTCAAGGATCAGAGTAATCTCTTACACCAATTGGAAAAACTGGATAATCCTTCACAACTATAGTTTTAACCCTTTACGTTGCGAGTAATTAAATTATACAAATATTTAATACATAAAGAATATTCGTTCCAGATGCTACAAATATAAAATATCAATCTTCGTCATTGAACATCACCAATGAAAACAAATATACAATATACTAATCACCCGCATTACACCACCAGTAACATTTGCTGGCGCGATAAATAAAGTACAAAAATAAACTAATATAGGATATGGTGACGAAAGAAAATCTCAAGAACTAAATAGTTCTTAAATAAAACTCTCCGGGCTTCACGAGTCAGTCAAAGTGAATTCATTATGAAAATGTCAACTTATAAACTTAGTAATACAAATGTGTTAACACTTAGCCAACTTATTCCAAACACGTGGTCCCTACCGAAGAACTCATTGGATTTGTTTCTTAACAATGAAATCAGACACCTTCCAACCATATTTTGACTTTAATTTACTATCTTGGGAACAACCAACACTTTTGGAACTCTAGGATCCAACCCATTGACGGAACTCCAAACGCTTATAGGTTTAGAATAAGTGTTTGATAGTGGTTGAATGATTTTAAAATGAGAAAACCTTGAGTTTTGGATCACAACTCACGGAAGAGGTTTTCCTTTTTCTTCTCACATTTCAAGCCCTCATTTTCTTCTCTTTTCACATAGGTGATGGCTAAGTCAAGGGAAAGGAGTTCACAAGCAAATCTGAAAACTGGGGCTTGAAAACACGGAATTGCGAATTCTGCGCACTAGCATTCAAACACAAGCTTGGATGCCAATCCGCATGTGAGCAATCTAATGGCGCACGTGCGTCCCCATTCTATTATTAGTGCACGTGTGTAATCCAATGGTGCAGTTGCATAACCCATTCTTTTATTAGCTATGACTGCAAATGAGTACACACATTGGCCTTTGAACGCTAGCTCGAATACTAGCTCACCTTTGCGCATTCCAAATGTTTTTGAGCATCCGCTTTTTTTAAATTTTGATAAGCATATCTTGAGTTACAATAGATCCTAATTGATAAATAAAAAGATTCAAATACAACTTGATTATGACCAAATTTTACCAGAAAAATGAACCAACAAAATAGATCTAACAAGAGCATAGTTTCCATTTCTTACAGATACAGAAAAGGGGTTTCCCCCAAAAATTAATGACCAATTATTGGATAGGTGGAGAAAACAAAGAAATAAAATTGACAAAGGAAAGACTTTGGAGGGTGGGGCAGGCTAGCTGAGGAAACGTCACGAAGCTCATCAATTAAGTATCAAAATGAAAAGAAAAAACCTTTATGGCAGGACTAGGACTGTGCCCATTACTTTCTGTTTGTTTTGGGAGCTATAGCCATGCTTATACACACAATTAAGCTTAGAGCACTGGAAAAAGTTAAGGTTTCGAATCTGATCAATAGCTTCCAATTGGGAAAACTGTCCATGGCAGTAAAAGAAAACTCATGAGACTTCAGTCACATGTTTATATCACAGACCTTATCACACGCGTTAGTCCGGTGTCCTTGATACATGATAAGTGATAACTGATCGCCTTTCTGGTATGCTGATTCCTTGATTTTTGAGTTCTTCATAAAGATTCAACAACCAATTCTCAGATGGTAGATGATCTGGAGCTTTATCACCAGCCCTGCAGCATGAATAAATAACACCCATACAGTATGCCACAAAATGAACTGCCTGAATAACTTCAAAGTAGACTTGAGAAGTGTCGGAACAGCACAGGTTGTCGATGCTCTATCAATGCAAAATGTAATAGTACTGAGACATGCCTTCTCTTTACCTGGTATCAACAGATGGCTGTACAGAGGATGAGGCGGAATCTAATCCAGAACATGCGTTAGAATCACTAAGACCACATGAAGCACTTGTTTGCTCTGATCGATCTGAGAAAGCCGTTGCAACTGAGAGGACTAGAAATGGCCGTGAAAACATCTAACAAAAGACATTATGTGTATTATCCAGAAAGCCAGTACTTTCAAAATGTAGGCGATGGGAAACAGGAAATCGCTAAAGAACATTAATATTTCTGCAGGATCTTAAGAAGTGCAGAATCAATCAATTTTATGACCCCTACCCAGATTGGTTTTACCAAGCTCTTGAGTGAGGCCCATCTCTGGATCCACCTAAATGGTAGACAGCATAAAATCTGGAGGGCTTGAAGACCCCGCCAGACAAATGGACACCTTGCTCTTGAAATACGTCTTACTGTCTCCAGAGCAGCAACTTTAAGTAAAAACAATGCCACATCAACAGCAACCCCACTTCTTACTGCAGCACGACCTTGGGAAGCAAAGCACTTTAAAGCTTTTTGGCCAGAAGCAACTTTAGATGCACTTTTTCTGCTATTATTTAAGGCCATTTTGGAGTCATTGGTCAGATTCAGCTACCACGTTGATCTCCCATCAAGGAGAACAATCTGACTTACTGTTCAACTTGTACATTCAAACAATAGTCGGAGTTTCTTCAATATTATTACTGCATGCAAGAGTGAGCATCAGCCTGTAAACAGATACAATTGATATCAGTGTTTGTCTAGTGTCTCTCTTAATTGTAACCGATGAGCATCATCTATATCATGACTATGAAAAAAAAAATTACCCCATCTTTCTCCAACCCAACTGCCTAAAATGAAAAAAAAAAACAAAAACAAAAAACACAAGTGTATTAATTCCATATTCTTTGCATATAAGATACAGTAAAAAACGGACTAAGAAATTCATATCAGTTGATGTGTTCATTGAAACCCTTGAAACCATCAATAAAACATGTATTAAGCATATCTTCAGCTCCATAACTACATTCTCTCAAAGCTCTATTCCAGAAAAAAACAATTAATCCAAAAACAACCTTTTCAGTTGGGTGGGGTGCGTGTGTTGTGTGAGCAAAAACACCCATAAATCTCCCATAATCACAGTGAAATCACGATATTGCTGTTTCAGGAGCCAATCTAAGTCCTTAATAAGACAACATGAGTCTTAATGACACTATTTTCTCCTCTTGGTTTTGAGACAGCTGAGACGGCTTAGAGTAAACTGCTCAAATATATATTCTGCCTATTGCTGGGTACTTGGTTTCATGCAAAAGTGAGGACAATTTGGTTTAAGCAAGATCATTAACTAAGAATCTATGCTAAATAAATCTAACAGGCAAACAGGTCAAGAATGTTAACGAAATAAAATTAGTTTGATTATTTTTCTAACTTTGTACATGTAGTTTTCCAATATTTAGAATAATTTGTCGCTTAATTATAGGCATAACATCCTCTGGAAATATTGTACTCATTGTAATTATAACTTTCTTATTCACACTTATGTAGACTATAAATCGGCAAAATGTGAAGCATTTGGACATACAATGAAATACAATTTCTCTCATTTCACCAAAAAAAATCAACAGTGTAAATTAAAAGAAATCAAGATATAGCAAGTTTTACAAAAGTACAACTTTTTCTGGAAATAACATATTAAAGAGGAGATCAAATGATTCAAGGCAACCTGCATAAGTCAATTGCGAGATTGAATCAAATTGCAGCTATCTGTACAATGTGCTTTGAAATGTACAACATACATTCTTTACATAGTCCGCTTGATGCAACAATGAGAAAATTTTGAATATCCAAAATCCAAACCCATATATACTTCCAAGTGTATCAACCATTTACAATAGAAGCAGCTGCTAAAATCAAGAGGTCCCGTAAACAAAAGCACTAAACTTACGATCATATTCAAAATGTTCGTGGGATAGCACTTCTAATCATGACTTCATTTTTGTCTCTGTTTTGGGCTATGCAATTATAAATGTTAAAAAGAACAAATATAGCAAGGCATTGAAATAGTTATGTAAACATTAAAACATAACAAAAGCATTCAGAGGAATACAAATATTCCATATTAATTGCCTTGCCACTAATTAAATATTGGTTGTTGGCTGGCAAGTGATGCAAGTTTTCCAGACACCACTTGGAAATAACAACCAGTAGTAAATAACAGTAATTTCAGTGACTAATGCCATCTAGTAAGTTATGCAAATGAATGATGGGCTGCTTATCTTTACATGGTGTGTTTCGTCCATCAATGAGGATAATTTGAATGTCATCAAAAACTAGGGCTAGAATTTCTGCTAAATTAATCTATCATTTGAGTTAACCTAACTGGGGCAATATATAAGCCAGAATATGTTTACAATCACATTATGCTAAAAATGTCTGTTGAAGTAAAGGTAACAAGCATGATTTAAATGATTCAAATATTCTAATATATGCCAGTCAACCGATTGAATCAAACTGCAACCACATAAATATATATATATATATATATATATATATATATATATATAATTTTGTTGAAAATCAGCCCATAGGTGGTTTTTTGACATGTTTAAGTTGACTCTAAGAAATGAGCTCATAGGGTTTCTAGTTTATAAATACAGGTTTTCGGTGAGAGGTATTAGAGCATGATTTTGAAGCCATCAGGGTTATTGATGAGTGTGGATACTATTTGGTGAAATTTTGGGCTTGTAATTGATGATTGTTATCTGCGAAGATTAACAGTGTGAGTACTTGAGGTTTTCCCTATTTGAAATTGTTCGTATTTTTCTTTTTCTTGTTCGTGTTCCTGTTGGATTTTCTCAACAGGTAGGGTTACAAACAGCTCGATGCACATTCTTCGCGCAGCTCGGTTTATTTAGCAACGATGACAAATTGAAGTATACCGAAACCTAGAGGTAAAATTTCTGGTAAATTAGCGTATCATTTGAGACAACAAAAGACTCGTATAACAATCGACGATATGTAAAACAATAATTGAAAACAAACTAAACTGATAATCAGATTCTACCCCAAAAAAAAAAAAAAAATTGTCTGTGTAAATAGCAGATTACAGGAATTTCAACGATGAAAAATCTACGAAAGAAAAATAAAACTTCGATCCGACGACGAAACATCACACCTCAATATAAGAAGATTCAAATCTTCAAGGCGAGATGCTGATGGATCTATGAAGTTGTGCGCTTTGGAGAGTGAAAGGGCAGATCATTTCAGCATGCTGTTTCATTAACGTGCCGAGAAACAGATACCCAAATGAAGTACGTGCGATTGAGGATTGCCGAGCGGGACTTCTGAGCCGCTGACGGTACAACGTAGTCAACACGTTTGGTTTTGTAACTGGATCTAAAATATTAGCTAAAAATCGACCTATCATATTAAATATTATTTATATATAAATTAAATACATAAATAAATTAAAAATTAAAATATTAATCTTATTTTATTAATAATTTTATTCTAATTACTTACTATAAAATTTTTATTAATTTGAATCTTTTAAATTTTTAATACTTTTTAATAGTGGTGTATAATAAGAGTACTTAGTCTTAAAGATCTAAAAATCAAAGTTTTTATGTGTGTGTATATATATATATATGTTTTCTATCAATATGTCTAAAATGGTGGTTACCATTTATTACATTTCGGGTTCCGGATTGTCATACGGATTAGGGAGTTTCTGAATTTTTGATCAGGGACGAATCTCAAACGGGTCTGGTCTCTATCTTTATAAATCTTAAACTTGCACAATATAAACAACAAACAAGAGATGAAGGCCCGGCGGGATTTCTCTCACCGAAGACACTCCGACTCTCAACTCAACAACTTCCCGCAATGAACGGAAAGCGGCACACGCTTAGAGATGCGAAAATATGCTATGAATGCGTAGAGAGTGCGTGAATGCTGGAGAGGGAGAATGATGAGCGTGTGATGGGAGGCCTAGCTCCCTAGGTGCACCGTAGAGGGTGGCTAACTCTCATTGCCTGAGAAGGCTGAGAAAGTGGATATGGTGGATGGTTTGGGAGTTTAACTCGCGTGGTGTGGAGTTGATTATCCAGGATCCAATTTCGTCCCCTATAAAAGAAGGGGGGATTTATAGGCTTCATGGCTTGGAGCTTTGGGTGCGAGAATTCTTCCTGCTGGGATTCGTTGACCGTTGCCCAGTGGTGGTCACCGACGTGTCAGTTGTCGCCTTGCAGTGGAGGGAAGACCGCTGTACTTCGCAGACCACGCCAGGTCTGCCTCTCGCGTTGGGATTGGCTAGAGAACTGTGTACAGCGGCGTGAGACGCGGTCGGAAGCGCTGATCTTCTCCCTATTAGCTTGTTTCCCTGCGTTGTTCCTACCGCCCTGCAGCCACATTAATGGGTTGCAGGTAGCGTCGATTGGCTGCGAACGCCGGGTTACCACGTAGGTTGTTTTGAATATTGGGCAGAGTTGGCTGCTTGGGCCGTTGCTTCATGGACTAGGCTCGGCATTTCTATGGGCCTTATTGGTACTGAACTCAACACTAGCCCCTATGCCTGGGCCGACATGTGGTTGTGGTCTGGTGTGTCCACTTCGGGTCTAGTTGGTCATCAATGCCTGGACCCAACATAGTTGTGATTCACGAAAAAGGAAAGTCATCAATACTAACGTAACCTCAGGCATGTGAATCTAACCCTCCAAGGCATCGAATCACTGTGGCGCCTAAAAAACCTGCATGACTGCCTGAGGAAGGTGCTACATCAGAAGACGACAAAGCCTGGCGCATCTTGAGGAAGATGGTGTGATGACCAACTAGACCCGAAGTGGACATGCTAGGCTACGACCACATGTTGGCCAAAGTATGGGAGGCTAGTGTTGGGTCCAGTATCAGTAAGGCCCACAGAAATGCCGAGCCCAGTCCATGAAGCAACGGCCCAGGCAGCTAACTCTGCCCATATTCAAAACAGCCTATGTGGTAGCCCAGTATTCGTAGCCAATTGGCGCTACCTGCAACCCATTAATGTGGCTGCAGGGTGGTAGGAACAGTGCAGAGGAACGAGCCAATGGGGAGAAGGTCAGCGCTGCCGATCGCGGCTCGAGTCGCTATCCGCAGTTCTCCAACCAA
The DNA here is from genome assembly GCA_028571085.2 of Nepenthes alata. Classification (NCBI taxonomy): domain Eukaryota; kingdom Viridiplantae; phylum Streptophyta; class Magnoliopsida; order Caryophyllales; family Nepenthaceae; genus Nepenthes; species Nepenthes alata. Next base: position 3,289 of record JAOVVI020003201.1, on the reverse strand, counting down.
TCCCAACGCTGGAGGCAGACTAGGCATGGCCTGCAAAGCATGACGGTCTCCTCTCCAACGCAAGGTGGCAATTAACACGTCGACGATCACCACTGGGCAATGGTCGACAAATCCTAGCAGGAAGGATTCTCGCGCCCAAAGCTCCAAGCCATGGAGCCTATAAATTCCCCCTCCTTTTATAGGAGATGGGATCAAATCCTAGATAATAGACTCCACGCCACGCGAGTTAAAACCCAAACCATCCTCCAGATCCGCTTTCTCAGCCTTCTCACGCGACGAGAATTAGTCACCATCTGCGGTGCACCCAGGGAGCCAGGCCTCCTGTTACACGCTCATCATTCTCCCTCTCCAGCATTCACGCACTCTTTACGCATTCACAGCATATTTCCGCACACCTCTAAGAGCGCGCACCTTTCCGGTCATTGCAGGAAGTTGCTGACTTGAGTATTGGAGTGTCTTCGGTGGGAGAAATCCCGCTAGGACCCTGACCTTTTGTTTATTATTTGTATTATACAGGTTCCAGGTTCATAGAGATGGAGACCAAACCCGCTCGAGATTTGCCCCTGATTAGGAATCCAAAGCTCCCTAATCCGTACGACAACCTAGAACCCGCGATGTAACATTTACGTCGTTTGTGGGAATGCGACGAAAAGTCTAACGTCTCCTTCTAACGTTCAACCCCTCACACCGAAATGGTCAATACAAAAGCACAAGCCAGCACGCTAGCTTGGAACACATCAGCTTATGGTGACGATCCCTCTGAGGGTAGTCGTGCCAACAACAGCCTCAGCATGACACTCGTCAGCTAGCTGCCGAGATGGCCGACATGCGGCTGATGATTCAAGCCCTCTGCAACCTAACGGGGACGTATTGGATGGGGGCTACTCCTCATTCGTCCCAAGCATCATCCTCCCGGTGAGGAGGACGTTGCACTAGAACCCCCAAGGGTAGACTGGATCGGCCTGACGACACCGAGGCCCCAGCGGCTTTAGGTAGCAGGGCCCAAACTGCGGTTGGAAGCCATCCTAGTCGAGACGACTGGGAGGAAAGCCCAAAGCGGTGCAACCCTCGAAACTCTCACAGTGAGAGAAGGTAAACAACCGTAGGCCCGTGCAGCACGCGGCCTCCTCGAGCGGGAAGCCAGCACACCCAGCAGGATCTACGGAGTCACACAAAGCTCTGTGACGTCATAAACACACAGAGGAGCGGGTTTGACCCGCCAGTGGAAGAGAAAGTAAAGGTGATGTGGGATCACCTATTCAAGGAAAAGTTCAGCCAGTCCTCCGCTAACCTGCGAAGGTCTCCCTTCACAAATGACATCCAGACCCAACCGCTCCTCCGCAAGTTTAAGATGCCAACTCTGGAAGGATACGACGGGAGTAAGGATCCAATGGACCACCTCAACAGCTTCCGCACCCACCTATCCCTCTAGGGAGCAAGCGAGGTCATGATATGCTAATGCTTCCCTATCACTCTCAAAGGGGATACACTGCTTTGATTCCACGACCTCTAACCAAACTCAATCTGCTCCTTCAACAAGCTCACCAACTATTTCTTGAGCTAGTTCGCCTCCAGCCATAGGGAGGAGAAGTAGCCTTGGCATCTAGTCCACCTCCACCAGAGGATGGATGAAAGTCTGAAGCGGTTCCTCAATCACTTTATCGCTGAAGCGCACCGAATCGCTCATCTCTCTGAGGAGCTGAAGCTCAACGCTTTTGTTGCCACACTGGTTGCCGGGGACTTCTTCAAGCACTTGACGCACTAGCGCCCCCAGCCTTCTAGGAAGCTGAGGCCATTGCTCGGGCTTATATCTCAGCGGAAGAGGCCAATGAGGCTAGGAGTCCCAAACACGTGGACCAACCCCCGGAAGAACCAAAGCTAGCCATCGACAAGAAGAGGAACAACGACAACAACAGCTCCCAAGAGTGCCGAAAGCAACCGCGACCTGGGTCGCGGCTCAGGAAGGAGTACGGGCCCACGACCCTTACTCCTCTGAACGATACTCGTGCCAACATCTTGATGTAGATCTAGGAGGAGAAATTCTTCAAGTGGCCAAAAGTGCCAAAGGGACCCAGTGGTGGAGACCAAATGAAATACTACTAGTATCACCGTTGTTTGGGACACTCCATGGAGAATTACCAGAGTCTGCAAGAGTAGATAGAGGATTTGATCCACAGTGGGCACCTCAAACGGTTCGTTAAACGCTTGGAGCAAGCTCCTGTGGCCTCAAAAGGTGAGGCGAGCGAGCCTTCGATGAACCGCATGGCCGTCGACGTGATCAACATGATCTCCATTGGATTAGTTAAGGACAACAGGCAGGTGCATCCCGAACAGGCTCCTAGCAATACGAGAGTGAGGATAGGGGATAGGAGTGATGTCATCAGCTTTAGTAGCGACGATATGGCTCATGTAACCTTCCCCTATTTCAATCTTCTTATTGTATCTGTCCTCATTTTAGATGGTATGGTACTAGCTGAAACAAGTTTTCATTGATAATTGAAGCACTCAAAATTTGTTGTACCTCAATGCGTTCTTTAAACTTGGGATGAGAAGGTATGATGGAACAGATTTTTTTTTTCCTCAGCTAATTTCATCATTCTCAGAATAGGAACAAAAGTCAAAGTCTCACTCAAGTTCTGGGGAAAAATGGGCAAAATTTTCCGCAAAATTGAGCTAAATAGAAATATAAACATGTACAAAACATGTATAGCAAACCAGTACAAGTATACATCTATTTATAAATACCACAATTTTCCTACAACATGCTTTCACAAGACCATAAATGTCATCCATGGCATTTAATTCAACAATCCTATCAACTATATCAGAATCCAGACGAGAGATGCCAACTAGAACTATACAGAAACCAGAAAGAATTATAGAAGTATAGTTTCCTATTTATCACATGCATCACATACATTTCTATACAGATCCATATATATATATAAATATCCATAAGCATAAAAGAATCATGTATCAAAATTTAGATCTTTACATCCAACAGTTTCTTCAAGATAATTTCAAAATACTTTTAAATCCTCAAAAGTCTTCAGATTGAGCTCTTAGTCACTCTTTCTCGTCAGGTACTAGCTCTACAGTCTCATCTGAAGAAAAAATAGTAAAACAGTGAGCCGAGATCCAGCAAGATACTAAAATATGCAGTGGGTTTCAGAATGCAGAATAGCAATGTATTTATATTAAAGCATAAAAGTATTTAAGGTCAGGACGGTTCAAGGAAACAGAAAGGGCCTAATTTGACGTTAAATCAAGTTTCAAAAATCAGAAGACA
>JAOVVI020003200.1:0-10772 GCA_028571085.2 Nepenthes alata | reverse complement strand
GGAGTTAAGAAGGTAACTTAAAGAGTTACTTGACAATAGATTTTTTGGCCTTGGTATTACTCCAAAGGAAGTATGATAGAAGTATTTGTATGTGTAACGACTACCAATTACTCAACAAGGTGAATGTGAAGAAGTAGTATCTAATCTCATTAGTGAAGGATCTATTTGATCGTCTTAGAAGAGCGCGGTAGTACTCCAAGTTAGACTTATGATTAGGGTATTGGTAAGTATGAATTGCAGAGGGAGATAAGACGAAGACGATATGCATCACATGCTGTGGATCTTATGAGTTTTTAGTCATGCCTTCGACTTGACTAATATTTTGGTTACTTTTTAAACATTAAGAAACAAAATCTTTCATCCTTTCTTGGACAAATTTGTTGTGGTATACTTAGATGACATTACGATGTAGAGCAAATTTTTACAAGATCATATATAATATTTGAGGCAGGTCTTCTAGATGCTACACGATAAAGAGCTCTACATTAAACTAGAGAAGTGCTCGTTTGTCCAAGATAAGGTGATGTTCTTGGAACACAACAGACAAGGAGGAAATATTTACATGGATGAGGCAAATGTTTGAGCTATCAAAGAGTTGGGGCCACTTAATAACATCTTTGAGTCAGGGTCATTTCTTAGCTTGGTAAACTATTATAGGCATTTTATCTATGGATATTTGGCAAGGGCCCCTCATTGACGAATCTATTAAAAAAGAAGACAACTTGGGAGTGGATGCAAGTTTGTTAGGACACATTTCAAAATCTTGATGCATGTAGTGGTGCAAGAACTAGTCCTTGTATTGCTTGATTACTCCAAACCTTTTGAAATTCATTCAGATGCTGCAACTTTGCCATCAGTGGGATGCTTATACAAGATAAACATCCTATCGCTTTCGACAGCCATAAGTTGAACGATACTGAGAGGCGGTACACCGTATATGATAAGGAAATGGCTGCCATCATACAATGCGTGTAGGTTTGGAGACACTATTTGCGCAAAAGTAATTTTATCATTTAGACAAACAATATGGTGACTAGTTGCTTCTAGCAATAAAAGAAATTAAATTCCAAGTAGGCTCGTTGCTAGGACTTATTGGCTAAGTTTGATTATGATATGGTCTACGAGTTAGGTAAGACCAGCATCATTACGAATGCTCTAAATCATAAATCCACACTTACGGTAGTGAGTCAACCCCTATGTGATATCCTTGACTATGTCAATGAGGGTACTAACACATGAACCCTTAACTATCAGACTAGTAGAGATAGCTAATGAGGGTAAGACTATCAGATTTTGGAAGTTTAATGGGCAACTCTATATGAGAGACAACTGCATTTAAATACACAAGTGGGGAAATTTTTATAGGGAGCTTATGAAAGAATGCCATAACTTAAAGTGGGCCGAACATCTAAGGATGCAGTGCATAATGGCATTCTAGAGGAAGTGTACTATTAGCCTTAAATATAGGACAACGTGAAGGGCTATGTGTAGATTTGTGTGCCAATAATACAAGGTAAAACAAAGGCAACCCATAGACTTATTAGAGCTTCTTTCGATGTCAAAGTAACTTTGAGAATGTATTAGTATGGACTTTATTTTAGCATTATCCAAGTTAGTGGGAAGTGATTCTTTCATGGTGGTGGAAGATTGGTTTTCTAATTAAGGTACTTTTATTTCCATCTCATGGGATTGTATGGTTGAGGAAGTTGCCTGTCTATTCTTCAAAGCATGGTGGAGTATTGGGTTTTTCCTTAGAATATCGTTAGTGATCGCAATCCTTGTTTTGCAGAGAAGTTTTGGAGGTAGCTCTTCAAGCTCATAGGTTTGATCTTTATTTTTCTACGAGTTTTTACCTACAAATAGATAGCCATACAGAATGGGTGAATGTTTTATTGGAGTTACACTTGTGACATTTTGTTGGCACCAATAAGTGAGATTGAGCCAAACTACTTGACAGAGCCTAATTCTCCTATAATATGGAAAGGAGTAAGGCGGCACAACGAAGCCTGCGAGTTTATTTTAGGCATCAACCCTTCTTCTTTGAGAAGATAGATAATGGAATATGCAGGTAGTAGCCCTTCAGCCTATAGAATTACTAGGGGTGGATTGAGTATGTGGATATCAGTATACTCTATTAAGGCTTACAAGAAGATGAAGAAGTGGACAGACTTATATTAGAAGCATCTGAACTTCAAAGTTAGAGACCTAGTAATAGTAAAATAACTAGATTAGCAATTTGAAGTTTTCAAACAAGTACATAAAGGGTTAGCACAAAGACCATATCCTATTGTGTGGAAGGTGTCTATCAAGTGGAGATACCATTGAAATTTTACATCCACCCGACCTTTCATGTAAACTTTCTTAAGCCATATCATGTAGACATGGAAAATCCTAGTAGAGGTAAGTCACATAGAACCCCACTTTTGACCGTGACTTTGTGCGACAAGGAGGTCAAGGAGATTATGACAGATTATATCGCGAGGCAATGCAGGATCCCCAATTATGCTATCTATCTAGTACGATGAAAGGGATTGCTCAATAATAAGGAAAATTGGGAATACAGAGAAGATTTGTGGTAGTTCCAAGATGCCATTGAGGGGTTTTAAAGTGGCAAGCCTGCTGAGGATACTGAGAACTCAGGGTGGGGGAGAATGCCACCAACGGATCGTTTCTGAGTACGGACCAAAAAGTTAAGCAATGTTAATTTCTGAATTGTAGATTTATATAGTTCTAAACTTGTATAATATTATGGGAATATTTTTTGTATATAATTGAGTAATTTAGAGTATAACATAATAATTTAGAAAATTCTAATGGGTGTAGAGAAATCTTCCTTCTAATTATCTAGATATTATAGAAGATAATTTTAGGAAAAAGGTTGTGGAATATTTCAGAAGAAGCAACAAGAAGGAACATCCTAAGAGAAATATAGAAGCTCAATCCTAACAATTCATGTGGGATATTCATAGCCATTGATTAAGGAGATGGATGAGAAAAACTCCACTATAAATGGGGGGATGGCTTCATTTGTATGACACAAAGTAAAGAGTTCTCAAACAATACAATCTTTACATTCTTTCACGTCCTTTTATTTATACTTCCAAGTTTATTTATTATTATTTTTATTTCACTTCTAAGCCACTTAACTCGTGCATACATATGATTATTTGGTCGATTTAATGTATCCAAAAGCAGATGTGGGTAAGCTAGACTCAAGTGTCATCCAGTGACATAGCACCCATGAATTGGCTTACTTATTTCACTTTGGGTGAGTTGGCCAGTGGACCTTAGCCAATTTGGCCATTGCAAAAAATCGAAGCCTAATATTAATCTCAATTAATTGATATTTGAAAATAATATAGTGATTTCAGGGCATCTTATAATTTCTCTTAACTTATCAATTGATTAGGGCATGTTTTGGTTGATCACATTCATTAACATACCTTGTGGGCAATTTAATATGTTCAAACACCCCCAATTAAATAATATCCAAATTCTATATGATATATATTTTTTACGTCACACGTATATTTGTGATACCAAACATGTAGCTTACTGAATTTTTTTAACACAATATAAAATTGATACTAAAATTGGAAAAAAAAAACGATTTAAAAAATTAAAATATTTTTAACCATTTTTTTATTTATTAATTACGTGTCCCCGAATTAGTCCGTTCCATTATTTTTATTTTCTCAATGAAAAAGCGTTATCATCAATTTTTATATTTCTGCTTAATATATATATATATATATATATATATATATAATATTTTTAATTAATATATATGACACTAAGAAAATCTAATGTATGTGACCACTGAATACATATTTGCAATATCATAAACAATTACATGAAGAAGATCCAATAATTAAATGAGAATACCAATTGGCTGAATTGGTTCAGCTCAGGGCCACTGTGCCACACATTTGCGGCCATTGGATTGAATTTGATGGGTTCAACACGGACCTGGGCAAGAATCAATGAAGCCCAATCAATTGCAGACAGGCACAACCAACGAACAGGTCCAGCCAAGCACCAGCAACCCAGGGAAATCAAGGCAAAGGCTATTAGGTTCTCTTGGCACGTGCCCAATCAGCTTCGCCTACACCTCTATCGAAGCGGTTGTAGATTGGTGGCGTAGGAGTCGTCGGCTCAGGAAATGTCAGCTAATGAGAGATGAGGTCAATGCTAGCAAACTATAGCGCACGCTGTCTTGACAAACGCTCGACTAATCCATGTAAGGTTAAATAGGCTAGTGTCAGCCACGCCCGACGATGGTCCTCGTGCAACAATAAGAAGATAATTAACACCGCTGGCTACCGCCAGCGCTTAGCGATCGTCGAATCTTAATAAACCACCTGTCGGAGATTCTCGCGCCCGAAAGCCTCCTCCACAGAGCCTATATATGTCTTCTCCTTCAGCAGAGAAGGGGATCCCCCGATCTTGAATCCTGATTCTTAATCCCTGAACTCTTGAACTCCCATTCAAGTTTAAAGAAGAGCAAAACCAATGCCTAAAGATCAAAAAATCGATCTTAACACCCTGCTCACAAGAAAACGAGGAGAAAGAATCAGCTATCTTCCCTCAAATTATCGCCATAATACGGCAATAATAGTGAGCTACTCTTAACAGTGCAAAAATGAGAGTTCAAGCCTTCTTCAAGAAACATACACACACCCTGCATACTTGCATAAGTACATTCCCCATCACGTTTATTTTCACGACAGTATCTTTCTATTTTCTGAAAAAGATTTCTGATTTGAGCGTTAGAGTATTTACGGTGGGAGAACATTTGCTATCATTTGACTTCTTATTTGTAATTTATGGTGCGGAGGGCCTAGGTTAAAGATATGGGAAAATTAGACTCGTTTGTGATCAATCAAGTTCAAAAATTTGAGGGCTCCCCAATTCGTACAAGAACTTAGACCTCAGGACGTATCAGAATCCAACGACCACACGACCTTTTTCTTTCCAAATGAATTTTGAGTGAGTACAGCCCATTCGCATGCATATAGTATTTTATATTTTTCATTAAAATCATAGCCATGGAATTTGTTTCTAATCCAACAATTGTAAGTGATCTACCAAAATAAATAAATTAAAACCCTACCCCCCCTAAGCAACAGCCACCGCCGCCCCTGAAGAAAGAGAGAGAGAGAGCAATGTCTTTTTCGTCTCCCTCCATCTCTATCTTCCTTTTACAAGTTTGTGCACCCATACGTTTGCTATCTACAACTACAATCGTAAGTATATTTATTTTCATACTTCTTTCTCTTTCTATTATGTTGAGTTTTGTTATATTTGTCTCAAAATGTTAGATTTTTTAGTTTTTATTGTGGTTTACTATTTTAGAATATCATGATAAAATATTGTAAAAATATTCCATTATTTTATAAAAATATAAAAATTATATTTAGTAGTTGTGAGGAGATGTTCATCATTTTTTGGTTAAAACATTTACTTTGTTAGGTTGTGAAAAAATAGTCAAAAATATGGTTTTGTGCATATTGATTTTATTTATTTTTATTTCTTGTTTAATAAATTTTTGTATTTGTAGTAATATTTTGTGTTTTTTTATTTTTATTTATGTTAGTTTCATTTTTTTAGTAGTCAAAAATCCCTAAGCCCTCGTCTTGTGAGTAATATTATTTATTAGACGGTGATGAGAGTTAGAAGCACAACCATAAAACAATATTGTATAAATAGAATTAAACAATAATATTATTTTTTTTGTAAGTAATGAGTATATTGAGATGAAAGAATTTACCAACAATCTATACTTTAAATTTAAGTCATCTACGGCCTTGGACTTAAAACATATAAGTTAGGGTGTATCCTGAATTTTACATTACTTGCCATGCTCACAACACAAAATTAAATAGTAAACAAATTTAATTTCGACTAATACATACTAAAGGTAAATTCCATATTGTCATAATGGAACTGTTGCTTGGGTTCTAGCCAATAGAATTCATTTCTAGCTTATGTCAAATTGTGGTTGTGATCAAATTGGCCAATTGAGTCTCATCCTTTGGTGCCGAGTGTTGGCAAGTTCGCTGATTTCATTCTCACCAAATTAAGTACACCGTAGCAGCTAGTGTGAGACAAAGAAACTATACTTAGAGGTTCTTTTCCTTCCATTTGAGGGTTGCCCAATTTATGTTGGAGCACTAGTCATTTTACGACCAACTAATTCTGGTATGGCAGCAATTATCCTCCACATGCCAGCTAAAAAGGAGTATCTGAAAAATAAATAATCATGACTTTTACTCCCATTGTTGCAAAGGATACATGTAGTAGGTTTATGAATGAATGTGTTGATATGATCCAAAGTGCTTAGTCTCCATCAAATAGCTAGCTATAGAGTAAAGGCATGAGTCGGTATATGTTGGGGGTCCTAGACTGGATAGTACCACACCACTTTTGCTTTGGGACCTTGGAATATTTTATATGTTGATTTCATCATGAAGAGACCATTTTGACTATTGCACCATTTGATCTCATCACTCTGGGATGTATTAGGATAGTAATTTGGCATGTTGTCCAAAATTTTAGCCACCTCCATATCATATTGATTAGGCCACTTCCATTTTCACTGCTTAATGATATTATGGGTTTTAGCATCCTAAGATAATCTAGTAAAACACATCACTCTCTCCGTATATTTGTTGCATAGTGGGCTCAACGGATGCCAATTATCAGTTCAACGGAAAATCCCAATGCCATCCCTAATGTGATGGCGTATCTTGAGTTGAAGAACATGTCACAATTTCATGATCTTCTGCCAACTCCATGCCGCCGATTTAGGAACTTTAATGATCCATATTCATCTATCCTTAATCCGATAAGCCTGAATCCATGCAGATCACACAGAAGCAGAATATTTGGTGATAATCCTCCAAAGAAGGGGACAGATTAAAACCTTGTTAGAAGGAAGGAGGTTTTCGAGTTCCAAGTCACATTCATCCTTTGCGGTGCAAACATCTTCCTATGCAACATTACTACAAATTTTCCTTTTGTAGAGCCATTGTAAGGTTTCGGATCTAAAAATATAATAAATACGGAGAAATCAACGTGATAATAATTAATACTAGACCTATTGAATGTATGAGTATGCGTATCGAAAGAAAAATCGGGTTGTAAATTCTGAAATGTTGTCAGCAGACTGTGCCTGCTGTGCACTCAAGCGCAGGCTAGAGAGCAAAAAGCAGTGGCACAACTAGCAGGCCTTCTGCACTCGAGCAGTAAAATTCAGTAGCTCCCGCTCCCGCTCTCGCTGAGTGCCTGTGCGTGCTTGAGTGCGGGCCAGCAGCGAGGCCGCGCTCGCCGCTCGCTCGTCGGGCACTCGAGCGCCCCGACGGGTATAAAAACGTGACTTGCTTCACGTTTCTTCCACTTTTCTCATTTCTAGAGGGTTTTTGGAGAGGAGGAGAGAGGAAGAGCGTCGATTTTAGAGAGAGAAAGGAGGATATCGAGCCGTAGAGTCCAAATTCGCCCGGGAGTCAGTTATAAAAGTGATAGCACGCGTCGAGGCAAGTGTTCTCATACTCACTAACTTCCCTCTTTCGATATTTTTTTGTTATTGTCAGATATTTTCGTCTCGATACCCACCCAAATCATAGAAAATGTGATACCCGTGACTTGAGACCAAGAATTATGTAATTTATTGTCCGATTTACTCACCGATCCGACCGGTGGAGTACCGTCAAACCCTAACCTACGGGAATTTGGGGGTTTTTCATTTTCGCACCTCATTTCGTTAAATTGACACCAAAATATGAATCCCCACATCCCAAATGTGTATACACGTCGGTCGCGCGATTGATCTCACACGTCTCGACCCGTTCATGGCGTCCGAGCCCTCTAAAGCGGCGCTGACACTGTTCACCCGAGACATAAAAGGAAACTTGCATGTTTTTACCTTCATAAAATGTTGAAATGACTTTAGAATATGAATTCTCGCATCCCAAAAGTAAGTATGTGTTGACCGGACGATCGATTCCATAAAATTTGACCCGTTTGCGGCGTCTGAGCCCTCTAAATGTGGCCTAATAATATTCATCCGAAATTGAAAGGTAAGTGTACATGCTTTAGCTCTCTTCAATGGTGATGGAACTTATGACTAAATGTTATGTTAAATTGTAAGCTCTAAAATGTGTAATTGTGCACCGAGAGCAAATGGGATGCGTCCCGGAGGCTTCTAAGGTGGTGTTTGACCCACAGAGGTAAGTATAGTCAAACTCACATACGAGTTGAATTTATTGGTTGAAAGATTTAACCTCCAGATGAAAGAAAGAAATCGAATGAGTAAATGGAAGGGAATCCACAAAGTGTAAATGATGGATTTGGTCTCCCGGTTGGAGACATGTGATGGGAATGTGATTTTCCGATTTGAGAATTTTTATGGCAATGATGGATTCCCCTTCAAAGATTAAGACTAATCTTAAAAATAGGACAACGGATCATGGGGATAGTACCCTATAACTTATCATGTACATTACGGTGGAAACTCAAGGAATACTCCGGCTGCTCCTGAGGGCGGGTGATGTGCAGGGTACGCTTAGGATGCTGCTGTGAAAGAATGAGGACTGCTCTGGTCCCTGGGAAATATGGGGCAATTGAGATGGCCGAGTACTACAAACCTAAAATGTAGTCGATGGTCGAGTGCTGTAAACCTAAAATATAGTCGGCCTTAGAATGTGTGGCTGACATATTTCTTTTCTCATTCTCTCACATCGTTGGTTAGTACGACCTACTAGCCCGGGTCCGTAAAGATTGATGAAAGTAATGAAAATGAATGAACGTAACCAGAACAAACATGAGAACTAAATGATTCCCGATGCTCCCTCTCCTTGCATGCTTTCCTTATCCATGTTATATGATTTTTCCTACCCAGTTACTGTCTTTCCTACAAATTATTACAGTTAGTGATGTATGATTTTATTTATTGGGTTGTACGCTCACCCTTGCTATATATCTTTCAGATGAAACACATTGATGCCTGACGAGATAGAGTAGACCATAGAAGTGCGATTGACAGCTGATATTGTACGTAGGACTCGGGGTTGGGACTTAGCTGATTTTTGTGTATGAAATAGAAATTTTGGTCCTACTTTTGTAAATTGTATAAAACAAGTATGGTGATGATTAATGATGTTTAGCATGAATAAATGATGGATTAGTTCCACTGTATATTGTGATTTTATGCTTCCGCAGGTCCTTCTCATTATGGTTATGATCGAGGTTCCTAGTTGGCATCCTTTCCCATCGGTATTATACTGGAGTTATGATGTCGGTGCCGTCTCAGTTGATGCGGCGATTAGATCTTGTGTAGTGTGTTGAGTATTAAGACTTTTAATTTTGTTGTGAATGGTTGTAGATCGTTGTGTAGGGTTGATTTACAGGTATTTATATTTCGGCAATTGCTCGATTTATAAACGGAACTCTGCCTAATTTTTTACATAAAATAATAATTTTTAATTAGAAATACTAGTTTAATTTTATCATTGACAGAGGTTATTTAAGAAAAAATAATCCGATCCGTCACAGTTAGTATCAGAGAAGGGATGCCTTAGGATGAATCTGAATTTATGCGAAAGCCTAAGATAGCATGGGTTAAGGCCGTATGAGTGAACGTGAAAAAGTTAGGATAATTGAAGACCCTCAATTTGAATGTTCTCTTCAATTGCATGAGTATTATCATATCTGGTAATGTCGTTGGGGATGGTTAAACTTTTGGCTCAACCTTTGTTGTTTCTTTTTCAGTGGTGACCTCTAAGTTGACGATGCCGCCTCGACGTCAAGGTTTGCAAAGGGATGAGCCGCCCCGAGATCGAGAAGCAGAGTATTTAAATTTGTTGGGGCGTCTCACGAACATCATTGAAAATATGGAGCAGCGACATCTGGCCCCTATTCCTATTCTAGCTCCTGTTCAGGCTCTTGCTAATCTGGAGCCATCTGCTTATCATCGCTTTGTTCAGGAGCGAGTGCTAGCATTTACGGGAGAGCCTAACCCACTTAAGGCAGATTCGTGGTTGGAGAGCCTTAAGAGCGTATTTTCGTGACCAAATGCCCAGCATAGGATCGGGTACTGTTCACGTCTTATCGACTCGAGGGTGAGTCTCACCATTGGTGGCAGATGAGGAAAAGAGTGTTGGGTGTACCAGAGGCTGAGATTACCTGAAAAATATTTGAGGATGCATTTCTAGAGAAGTACTTTCCATCTTGCCTCTCTGTTCAGAAAGAAGAGGAATTTCTCAAGCTAAGGCAAGGGAACTGGACGGTGGCGGAGTACGACACCAAGTTTTCAGAGTTGTCACGGTTTGCTCCCTGTATGGTCGAAGATGAAGAAAGGAGGACTAGGAAGTTCTTAATGGGCTTACGGGATGACATTCATAAACAGCTGGCGACTCTTAAATTGGCCACCTATGCTGATGTACTGGATCAGGCCTTGAATTTTGAGCAAGAGCATGCAAAGGAAGAATCTTTCAGAAAGAGGTCGGCTAGTAAGAGCGGGACAAGTGCCAGCATCGGGACTAGTTGGAAGAGACCATACAAGAAGCCGAGGAAGCCGGTTTCTGGGCAGAGTGGAAAGAGGAGTGGCCAGATTTCATCGTCTTCTCAAGCCTCAGTGGGCTCATGTCAGCACTGTGGAAGCATGCATGAGGATAGACCGTGTCCTAGGTTGATGGGTGCTTGCTTCACTTGTGGCCAAGTGGGGCATAGAGCCAGGGAGTGCCCTCAGGCATCGAGGTTTAGGGCTTCGAAGC
>JAOVVI020003199.1:0-19520 GCA_028571085.2 Nepenthes alata | reverse complement strand
ACGATATGTCACTATAAGTCAATATATTGACTGATATTTTCCTCCTATCTTATGATTTATATAAAAATTAATTCTGATATATCTGATACTGATATGTAATTTTCAATATGATCAATAATAATATGCCATGATTTATACTAATAACTATACTGATATTTTCATCGATACGCGATCCACTTCCATTCCCTTTTTATTAAAAAAAGAAAAAGCTCCCAATAAGGTTAAATATTACCCTCCATCCAGCCCCTCCCCTCTGCCAACAGTGAATCTTTTTAGAAAAGTAGAGTTCTCGTGATGCTACTATGGTTGTATAAGCATCAATGCAGAACGGATGCTTTTTACTTATTTAAGGTACTTGGGTCGTATCGCCTCCTTGGTCAGCGTTATCATCTCGCTATTCATTTTCATAACTCCATGAGGCAATCAGTACGCCTATCAATGTTACCATTCAATAGCTAACTGTTTTTTCATGCTTTAATGCTCATCTGTGATTTTTCATTGCCTAATATGCATAGTTTTACTTTCTTTATACCCTTTTATTCCTTCAGATGGACCACCTGAACTTTATTGGTGAAAGCATTGTTGGGGTCACTCCCTTCGTAGTGTTTGTCCACGGACTTGAGGAAGACAATGGACGCGGACTTTTGGAGATGTCCGAGAACATGTCCGAGAAGTCTGTCAAAATGGACGATGACCATTTGGAGGAGTCATTTCCGAGAGGTCGCTAAAGACATGGACAAGGACTCTGGAAGCCTAGGCGTTGACTCTCTCTCTTTGTAGACCTGCTACAGCCGCGTTTGCAGGTGGGCAGTTGACCCACCCTGATTGGAAGTTTGAGGCGGCTACAACTTTCAATAGGCGCCAGACCTGCCACTCTGCATGCCAGGCGTGCGCCTGCTGTGGCAGGTCTAGGAGGCGTGGTCCTGCCACCCTACTGCTAGGGTGGCTGGCCGCCCACTAGGTCTCTTGTGTATATATATATATACTTGTGCCCTTTGTTGTGGTGTGGGCATCACTTGGGCGTGCTTTGAGAGAGCTGTGGGTAAGCCTTTGCTGTAAAGATAGAGAGAGAAAGAGACACTTTTAAAGAGAGAATTGAGAGATATACACTTGTAATTGTTTTTCTTTGTTTTGGCTTGTGTAGCTAACATTCTTATAAACAATCAACTGTTTATATTGTATTCTTTTTGTGACTTTTCCCTTAGTTGAGAAGGGTCTTTCCACGTTAAAACCTTGTGTGTGTTTTCTCTCTTATTCTATCTCTACTTTTGCCCGTCCGTCCGACCGCTCATCTTTGTTGGCGTCCGAGTGATCTGTCCGATTAGTCACCGTGTCTTCCGTTTTATGCCAACAAGTATAGTCAAAGCCTAATATGCATAGTCAATATTTGGTTTTTAATGGAGAAGGCTGAAAGCATACATGTTTGAGGTGAAGATCTGAAAAGTAAACATTAAAAATCAGAGAACATTATGGTTGAAAACTTCTAGACATTTTTTCTTTCCGTGAATCAATGGAAGTTCCATTTTCATTTGAATGATTATGTGCAGTGTAAAGCCACCGTGTGGCAAGTTTAGTGTCGTTTGGATACGAGTATTTCACTCCATTGTTTCTTGGGTGCAGGGGTCTAGCCATGTAAGAAGTATGTGCTTTCCATTTGATCAGCCTCCATTAGCACCGTCTCATCCAACTAATAAACTCCAAATTCACCATTCTGATGACGTAAATGTGAGCCCTCTATTGGCACGAGATGACCAGATAAAGAAGTCAGTAGATGATAATGATTTCATGGTTCCTATCTTTTCTCAGCCTGGAATGAACCACTTCAGTGATCAATGTCATAGTACCATAAATGGAGACAAAAACATGCCTTCAGGCATTTCAAACGCTTGTGATAAGGAGGCAAATCAAAGAAATAGTGCAGATTGCACTTCAAGGCAAGATTTAAGAAAGCAATATATAAATAATTCAATAGAATTAGTGTCAAATGTGGACTTTGCTGTCAAAGATACCTCAGATTTGCCAGCAACAAATCAAGGTCATCAAGCAAAGAATATATTAGGCAGGTCAAAGGATATAGAGAAGGGAATTGGTTCAACGATGGAGTGCAATTCTCATGCAAGACCAGGAAAAATAAGCCCTAATGAGGTCAACAATGATAGTAAAAGTTGCAGAGATGAGAATCATGTTTCATTGCAAAGGATAAACCTAGACAGAGGTGATGATGTCTCAGAAACCTCCATAGTGGATTCAATATCTAGCCTGGACATTTCTCCGGATGATGTGGTGGGAATAATTGGCCTGAAGCATTTTTGGAAAGCTAGACGAGCAATTGTCAAGTAAGTATATATGTTTATCAATTACTACATGGCAGCATCTTTGGTGGGATCTTCTATACTCATTGTGTTTTGACAAGAAGAATTATATCTGATTACTTTTCTCATCATGCTAACAAGTGGTATCTATTTCTGTTAAACTGTCAATCCCCCCGAAACAATTTACATGGCATCTTCATTCTTCAAAATGTTTGTTTTTGTATGATATGAAGGCAAAAAGTTCTTAAATTGATATAGCTCAAGATTTACATCATTGGCTGAGGGGCTTAGCAGCTTCTGAAATTTATTTAGGTATAGTTGAAATTAAACTCTGCTGTGTTTTAGAATTACCTTGGATAAGTGTGATGCTTGTTTTATCCTTATGTTATCCTTTGTAATGTTTATGAGATATTTTTCTTATTATACACTGCATGCATCAAGTAATCTTTGGTGTGGCAGCCGTGTTATAAAAGGATTTTATAATGTTGAGCCTTTAGGCCCTCCTTTAGTAGTTGCAAATACTTTACTAATTGGTTCTTTGTCCTCATTCCCTTCAAGGGGCCTGCTTCCATAGCTCATTCCTTGGCTGGGGCAGCTTGTAGAGTAGATGATTACTGTATGAAATAAGATATAACTTGTCCTATGTCCCATCTAATTGGACTTTGTTGGATGTGAATCTTATTTCTTCACCTTTGGGAAAAACTTAAATTAATGCCAAGCACTAAGTAAATTTTTAGGGTCTATTTAGTTCTAGGAAAGTTTGAAGGAAGAAAAAAAAATTAAATGAATGTACTTTTCTATATTTAGATTGCATGAAAAATCACAAAGAAAAAATATTAGTAAATTTTTGGGGTCTATTTGATTCTAACTAAGTTTGAAAGAAAAGAATAAATAAAAAAAAATACTTTCCTATGTTTGAATTGTACAGAAAATCACTAGGAAAAATATCATGGAAAATTTATATTAAAGTATTCATATGTAGTGAAAGGGATTTTTCTTTTATTATTTTTATTTTTATTTATTTTTTGATTATTTTTCATTCTTTTGAAGTTTCTTTTGACGTAACAAAGGTTTGGTCTTTTGTTGGATCTAGGAGAGTTCAAAGAAAATGAAAAGAAAATTGAAGGAAATTATTTTTTCATGTTTTGATTACATAGAAAATAATATGGAAAATTTTTAGTGAAAATAATATGAAAATATTCATGTTATTGGAGAAAAATATTTTTTTATTTTCCTTTTTTTTCCATTTTCTCTTATTGATTTTCTCTCATTCAAACTTTTTAAAATCTAAACGAACCAATAGTATTACTTGGAAAGATGTTGCAGTTTCCTTACCTTTGGATTATTATTGTGCATACACTGTTGAAAGATCATTAAAATTTTGAATGCAATGTAATGTATGGAGCGTAGAATATTTTATTATTCTGAGCAGAGAAATTGTAGCTTTAAGGTTGGGGTGATACTGTGTTGGTGTTCAGCTGTCCCTCCATGGTGGCATTTGTGTGTTTGGCATCCCATTGTTAACTGCGGCTGTGGTTAATCTCATAGAATTTAAAAGGATTATCTTTGATGATGCATTGGGAGCTCGGCAGGTCCTGAAACTGTGGATCATCTCTTGATTTAATGCCCTTTGCCTCTGCCTCTATTTTTTTTTTTTTTAATGTTACTCACCTTGGTATTGCCTGGGGAACCACGAGAAGCATGGATACAGACTCAGGACAGAATACATCGACAAGTTATTTTTCTAAAAAGTAAGGACGCGACACATTAACTAGAATTTATAATCTATTTATAGATATTAAAATATGATTCATGAACAACACTACCTTATATTAAAAAAATTAATAAAAAAATCATATTTCTTGATTCCTCATCCAAACAAAAAAAATAATCACAAGAATAAATAATATATAAGCTAACAGTAAGCTAATATAAATGAGTTTTGCTATAGCATAGTAAAAAAACTAAGTTTTCTCTAATTTAGATTGTGAAATTAAAATTTTTTTATATTACAAAATTGTCCACCATGTCCAAAATGCGTTAGAGTTAACTAAATAAAATAAAGAATTTGACACGTGTCTGACACCGACCCTTTATTCCCAAGAGATTGTGATGCGGACATCATATCAAATATTTTAAGAAGATTTTAGACGATATTATAATTTTATTTGCTTCCTTTATTGGACAAGATTCTAATTTGATTTTATTGTATTTTATTTTATTGTGATTTTTATTGCGATTTCTTATTTTTAGTAATAGATAATTTGTTACCAAATTATCCTAGGCATATTATTTTAGGAAGTTATTTGATTATGATTTGTTTTCAATTTTAGGAAGTTATTTGTTTCCAATTTTCTTAGGCAACAGGTTCTTTATATAAGACCGCCATTTCTATTGTTTAGGGATGATTGATGATGATTAATGAATGAATGAGTATTTGAGTTGCAATTGAGCAATTGTGCTTCCCTTCCTCTCTCCCCTTTGATTTGATCACTTTCTTGTCTCTACCCCTCTAGTCTAATTTCTTGTCCTTACCCCTCTATTATTCTTCTCTCTACTTTCACCCCCCTCCCTGCATCAAATTGTTTGTGCTTCTTATGCTAGACTGGTCCTTCATGGTGTGTGTGTGTGCTTTTTAGTAAGGGGACTAGTTCTGGTGGTCAACACTGCAAGATATTAATATAGTCTGAATTTTGAGATTCTGGCTGAGGAACTGCTGAATGTCCTGATATATGGGGGTTGTGCCTATTGTATCATTTATTTCATATGGAGTTTTCAGGATTCTGCATTTGTTTGTACTCAATACTTGCCAAGCTGGTGTTGCATTACTAATTCTGTAATGCTTGTAAAAGCTGAAAGAATAAACTGTGGATGTGTCGTTGCAATTGGGATATAATTTTGGCACTAAAAAAAACAGAAATTGTGATGTAATTTGGATTCTATCATATGCTTTGTACTGTAACTTCGTTTTTCCCTAAACTAAATAAATGAAGACCTACAATATCTAGATTTCGTTATTCCCTATACCTTGAGGGGTATAAACTATCCTGAAATTGCCAAAATTGTATTCTGGTCCTTCTCTGCATTTGAATGTTAATCATGGTGATTATTATGAGTATAGGGCCATATATCTTGGTGGTGTTTTATGATTACAGCGGCTGTGAAGATGTTTTGATGGGTGGGAATTCTGTATACTGTGATACCTGTTAAAATGTTTTAGATATATGTTATTGTTAGTTTTTACAAATTAGAACTAACTGGCTCGTTTAAGGTTGGAATAGGGGGTGTAGAAGCTTGTCTAGAGGAACTTGATAATTGGAATGAGGAAATTTGTATGAACTTTCAATGCTCTTTTCAACTTCGTTGCTGTTCATTGTTGTAGCTGATATTTTGTTGGTTTTAAGTATTGTCCAATTCAAAATGATGCATGTGGTGTTTGTTTGTGTTTTTTACGCATGATTAAGGTTTGTGCTCTGCCAAAAATAAGTACGTTTTGTGAAACCTGAAATTCGATTGTTTTTTATGGTTTTTTCTTGACCCAATTCGTCTTACTCTTTACAGTCAACAGAGAGTGTTTGCTGTTCAAGTATTTGAGTTGCACCGATTGATAAAGGTGAGCCTCTTCATAGCCCCCTGTAGGTGGAGATATGATGAAATGGCTGCCTACACTTTGCGCAGTTGTGTACACATGTTTGGGTTACATACCTCATGTCATCCCTGGAACAAAATATTGGCCAATAGATATATTGGCTTTGGCCTCCGATTTTGTGACAAAATTGCGATATGTCCGCCAATATTTTGAAATATCAATTATTATGAATTTACTGTGCAATTGTTCAATTGTATAAAATATGATTAAAGATGATCAAACTTAAGTATATTACTCCGTTATAATATTGTCATGAGAAAAAACTTTTTACATTTGTGACATTAGATACCAATGTTTATCGTCTGATATTGTTGCCACCATTACTAATATTCTAATATACGCTGTCATCCCATTTAGTTTATTCACTATTCTGTTTGTGGAAGTCCTGAAATGATTCCTGCACCTCCACAATGGGCATATTTGGGGGCTACAAGTTACGAGGCACTGTATTTTCATTATATTCTGAAGCTCATCTCAGATAGTTAAGCCAGAGATAAAATCTTGATATTTGTTGCAGGTCCAAAAACTGATTGCAGAGTCGCCGAATCTACTACTTGAAGATAGTGCCCTCATGGGAAAATCCTCTTTAATGAACTCTCCGGTGAATAAATTTTCTCCAGATAATGCTGTAAAAACATCTGCACGCACAACTGAGAAAAACGATGATTCTGAAAATCCCAGCCATAAGATGGAAGCTTCTGTAAGAAATGAATTTGGGAAATCACTTATTCCTTCTCCACAGAATTCTCTTCAGCCTTCAAACTATAGGCCGTCATCACAAAACCCATCATCGGTGCCCCTAAAAGATGACACAGAAATGATCCCTTGGTGTCTTCCTCAACCAGCCGGATATCAGTGGTGGGTCCCTGTGATGTGTCCATCTGTAGGACTTATAAACAAGTCATATCCCGGGCATGGATTCATGGGCCCTGTTTGTGGAGGCTGTGGACCTCTTGACCCAACTGTGTCTGGTAATTTCTTCAATGCAGCTTACAGATTTCCAGCACCTCACTGTCGTGAAGGCATCGGCTTCCTACCCAGTGTTCCTTTTAGTGGACAGGGCTATTTCCCTGCATATGGCATGCCGCTAATGAATCCTGACATCTTAGGCTTAGCCGTGGAGCAAATGAATCGGATTTCCGGATGCGATCCAAATGCTCAAATGGGTCAATTTCAAACCTCGTGTGACATGCCTAGTCAAAAGAGTGGAAACATTGCACTTCCTGTTCCAGTGCAGGCAACTAAAGATGGTAATTTGCAAGGCAGCGCTGGTAGCAGTAGCATTGAGCAAGCACAGGGTGTCAGGATGGGAGGCATTGCTGGAGATGTGTTGCCTCTTTTCCACACAGCTCCAACGGCTCAGGTCTCTGACGGAGCACCTCAGCCTTGTGATTGGGATCAGCCAAGCAGGGTGATTAGAGTTGTTCCACGCAATCCAAGATCTGCGACTGAATCAGCAACTCGCATTTTGCGGTATATACAAGAAAAGCGAGAGCAGCAGGAGTCACAATAGTTCATGTTAACTGGTGGTGGTGATTCTTTTTTTCCCCTGGCAAGGTGGTTACAAAAGAGTGAATGTAAGGGTTTTGGCCCTGTTTATGTTGATTTCAATGTAGAAGAGGGTTGAGAGGGGAAAAAATGCTTGTCCACAGCGTTTTGTAATATTTCTCAGTTTCTTCTACTCGATAAAGTCTTTTAGCATGAATTTCTTCGGTGAGGTTATGTTACATGTTTATTAGTCAAATATATTATAATATTAGTTTATTATTTAGGTATAATTAGTTACTTTGTTTGGTTGGTTTGGAACTAAATTAGTTGGCTCACTACTATAAATGTATTCGATTGCTACAATAAATAAAGGAAGTAAGATTTTTCAATTTCCTCTCCTCTCGGCTATCTCGCTCTGATTTTCCTTCTCTGTCACCCTCACCCTTTTTCCTTTCCCCTTTCTTCTCTGTCATTCTTTCTCATCCCCTCTCTGTGTTCTCTCACCCCCCCCCCCCCTACTCTCTCAGATTTCATCGATTCTCCCTTTTTTTTTAAACTTTTCGATTTGCCTGTTATCGCCGTTAAGCACGTATTAGGTTATCATAACGTCGTCTATATTCAAGCCCGAGGGAATCTGTTAGAGACTTCTGATGTATATGAACATGATGCCATTTCCCTGGGGAAGAAAACTGCGAGATCCAAGAGTTAACATATGGCTTTCGTTATTAGTTGTACTAAGAAATTACCCGTTGCCTTTTCAACTTCAACAAGTGTGGACGAGCTCTCCTTTCGCTTCTGCCTTTGATCCTTGGTGGATATCTGCAGTTTATGCAAATTCTGATATGTTGCAGAGTGTGTTCTATATTCCCACTTGTTAGTTTTGAATATATATAGATGCCCATTGTACGAAATTTCTTAGGTCAGATTAGTTTTAGATCTTTTGATTTCAATATTATATTTTATCATGTAAGAAGCTGTTTAATAGCTCAAATTTGTGATTACAAAGTTGCACAATAATAACTTTTACGGTTCTATTAAGGATTTTTTTTTTTTTTTTTATGTCTAAATAAGAATTAGAATTACAATTCACGTAAGTTGAAAAATCATGGAGAGGTACTTGATTGTGAGCTCTTTCAACGTTGCATCCATTAGCAAATGAGGAGCAGCAGAATTTTTGGTATTACAGTATATGAGAAGCCTAATTTTCACAATAATTACACATTGTAAACAATGCGAAACTGCAGAATTAAATATTAAAATCAGCTTACATAGGATACGCATTATAAATAACTTTTGACTTCTCAAGAGCCCTAAAAATGAACTTCTGTATGTTATTTTTGTTGAAGTTTGACTCTAAAAATTCCGGAGATATTTTAGAGATATCCCAAAAATTTCTGAGATTTTACAAATTGAATAGTCTATCAAAATGCATATAACATGGCATACCTTAATTTTATTTTATTTTTTTTTATTTTGGTGTTCATTAATTAAAAAATCATATTTGTTTTACTGATTAATTTAAAGATGTAATACTTTTATTCAAGAATCCTAATTTTATTATTTAATTTGATATTAATGAATTAAATTATTAATAAGTGCTTCTCTTTTTTTTTCTCCCCTTTTTCTGTTCAATTTCCTGGTTCTCCCATTCCCCTATATTTGTCCTTATTTCTTTCCCTATTTAACCTTCCATGCATCAATTAGTCAAGGTGAAACTGTGCTCAAACACCGCTTCTACATAATTCAATTGGGCCAAACAAGACTACAAAACTGCCGCGGATAAGAAGAGTATTATTGCATTCCACATTACCAAAAACAAAACTGGTAGAAGTTTCATTTCACAGGCCTAAGACAGAGCATGCTGTGACAATAAGCAAAGCTAGAGTACCTAGAGCATGTCAAGGGCAGCGCGGATTTTGACCAGGCCCTCCGAAATACAACACTGGTTCAAACATATATCCCTGCACATAGTTAAAAGCCGTATAGCAGTTCCATTCGTCGGCGTAGGTACCAACATATTCAGGGTATTTCCAATAGTAAGACCAGTCCATGATCCTAATGTGTGCCACATAGCTTGCGGCGCCATAGAGACTTTCTGCAGATTCCCCACTCCCCATTTGTGTGGCAGTATGCGGAGTTTTTCTTGCCCCATTCGGGCTGTAAACTTGTCCTCCCCATTCGGCAAGGTGGGCGCTATATCTCATTATCTGGCTGAATAATTCCCCCGGCCAGTATCCCACAGTAATGTTATCCTTGACTAGCAACCACCAATTACCTGTTTTCTTGTCCTGTGCATTTGAGGGAAGATCATTAACATGAAAATTGTCATCATGGGTGAGCAAAATGGATTAAGCTCTACACATCGCATACTCCACAAAATTACAAGCAAAACATGAATTCATGTTAAGAGATTCATATTTGGTTATGGATGAAAAATATTATTATTAGTATCAATATTGATCGTAATTTTTTTAAGCTATACATATTGACATAATACATTTAGGAATCAGATTTTTTTGTTCATCAGAACTTAGGGAAAATTATTGACTAAAAAATTAAAAATATTAGGTTTATTAGTTGATACATTGTGATTTTTGTCGCAGTATTAAAAAATATCAGCCGATATTTCATTCTATGTATCTAATTCAAAGATGCCCAGTAAATCAGACTCCCACATTTAGGAATCTAGAGAAGGCCAAATGATAGCTGCCATATCCTGCATGGTTGTGTGCTTGATTTAGACCTGTGACCGACATAATGTTGCAATAAATGTGAATCTATGTCAATGCAGAGTAATACGACAATCCATTGGTGCCTAAACTTGGTTTGTATAATAGCCACGCACTAGCAATGCCCACTGTCTGAGAAATAGTCTTGGCTTAACATACTATGAATTTCTTACAGACAAGCATGTGATGCTGGCCTACATATTGAAATATAAACATTTGCATTTAGTAGCACCCAGTATAATACCGAATAGATGGAGATGGCAATTTCATATTGGGGTCCAAATCTGCTGGATATAGCAGAGATTGCTGCACCCAAAGATATTTCTTTGCTGGTTTGAACAAACCCAGAGCATATAAGGTCGAAGCAACCTGTCTTTTCTGATGAATCAACCTGAAGCAATAAACCCAGGACAAAAATTGGAACTATCTCAACACCTGCGCACCACTGCTAAGAATCTCCAAGTGTTAGGGAAAATCTTACTGTCCAATATATGAAAAATCGAGTCTGTTTATCACCATAAATTTTTGGGTTCACCTAAATAACATTAAGGAGAAGTTAATGAAACCAAGGGATGCGAAAGATATAATAATGCTTAAAGGCTTTTTCAAGTATTGACTATTTTTTATGGTGGTTTGCTTACTGTCCATCCCGATTCGACGCTTTCAAATTCTTCAGGTGGGCCACTCCTGAGCCAAATCTGAGATGTCGTGAATTCATCAGATGATACAACATTTGGATGCCAAATATTAAAACTGCCTCTCGCTCCAGTGAAATGGAATGCAGTCGCAACAAGCATTGCAGTCTGGTTCAGCAAAAAAAGCTACACAATTTCACTCAAAAGATCTCCAAACATTAGATAGAATATTCGTGAAAGGAATAAATATACTTGCATATGAAGTTGGTAAGATTCATTTATAATTCCCATGACAGCATTTGAATATGGAAAATGAAGTTCTTACAGAGCGATTGACTTGATGACCGAGGGTGACATTGGTGCCGTTGATGTCCAAGGTATGAAAATTATGTCCTTGCATTTTATCCGAGCCACTGGAAATTTCAGGATTTTTTCTCCCAAAACTTTCAAGACTAGCAGCTCTTAACAAGTCCTGCTTTCTAATCTTACGAATGGGAATGGTTCCTTTGGGGCAACTTCCACTTTTTTGCCAAATCTGTAGCGGCATAACTATGTTTTTGGAATAATTTTTGTTGTTGAAGGTCTCTGCTGCTGGAATAAAGCTGGGTCTCATCTGCGTTCACAAAAGGAAACAAAGTCCTAAATTTAAACAACACTGAAGTCAAATTTGGAAAACATTTGGAGAATCTTAAAATAAGAATTGATGTTTGGTTGTCAATCTCTGGAGGAAACCAGCGTTTAAATTTCATGTACTAATGGCATAAATATGTGATTCAGAAGCTAAACTTATAGGGCCATTTGGAAGTCAAGGAAGGATATTTAGGATGCAGAGAGTACAATATGTGCATCAATGAGCAGACCACTGAATTCTGTGGTCACAAATATAGTAAGGTAATGTGTGATACTAAGAGAAAAGTAATGTGAAATAAGCATACTGGTAAAAAAACCTGAATAGTGTGGTTCTTCAATGCTGGATGATCAAAAGCAGGTTGTTTGTAGATGTCAACACAATCGATTATGTCTCCATCTGAACTCTACAGGATAGTCAAGAAACATTACGGTACTAGACAAATTTCAATACACATCAAGAAAGAGAATGTTAAATTCAGCAAGAAGTCATAATAACTGGTTCAATACAAGTATTTTCTTTTTATTTGCTTTTTGAACTGTTCATAAAGATGGCGATTTCTCAAACACATATCCCTTCTTGGAATCTCTAAGTAGTATAAGGCCCTGTATTTTGCCATCAATTGCATGAAGTGGCCACTCTAAATATGTGAAAGCTACACTTGCTTGGTAGCCCAAGAAAACCCTGTCAACAGACTATACCTGCCTTCAGCAATAGGAAATCATTAAAAAGTGGCAAAAATATTAAATTTCACTTTTACAGTTCAATTATTTTGAAACAGAGATCATACAAAGTAATCAGTGTCCTTATCCTGAAAGTAATTTGGTGGCTGTTATTGCCAACTTTGTTCCTCCATGTTATACAGGGTGGGGGGAAGAGAATCATGCAACAGCTAACTTATTAAGGCAGTAAATGCAAAGTCACAATTCCATTCTGATTAAACGGAGGTTTGTTTTACACATCAATGGAATTGACATAGATCATTGAGAGAGATTGTTGTCTATTACAAACAGGTGTGTAGTGAGATAGGACAGCAACTACATAGACTCAAGTAAGAGTTCAAGATCAAGAAGCTATCCTACAACTAATGAATGAACATTTTGTCCTTTTCCCTCTGCAATAACAGGAAGTGATTTCTGTATCGAGAAGTTTGAGTAATTCTACGTATAGCCATGTTGAAAACTTAAGGTCATGCATATTTCACAAACTCTCTGCTTTATGAACCGTCATGATATGATATTATTTAACAAAGAGTTACATGAAATCATCAAATTGTGGAGAGGATAAGAGAAAATCTACCTGAATGCTCTTGACTGCAGGCTTATTAAGGACCTTTAACATTTTACTGATGCCAAAAGAAGCTCTCATGTGTCTGTCTTGTGTCCCGTTGCATAAAACAATCAAATTTGTTGCCAATAAAAGCATGTTAAATTTCAACATCCATCCAAAGAAAGCCATTCCCAACATGCTCCTATCACTATTTCTGCAGAATGCTGAGAAAGAATAAAAGATAATGAACCTGAAAAGGAATGAGCCTACAGATAATGCAAGACTACTGGCACATCCAAACAATTCTATCCAGCAATATCACTTACTAGGAGGAAAGAACTCTCGTCTAGAATGAAGTAGACAAATGAACAAACAGTAAACACCACTAGGAAGTTTAATAAGATATGAACAGGAAATTCCTAAACATGAAATAAGCCATCTCCAATGGGGTAGCACCAAAATGAAATGGCTCAGCCTTGCCAACTAATACCTATAATTGTAATCTATGAATAGACAGAGTAACTTGCACGAAATAGCTGGTATCAGATAATTATTGGATATGATTATCTCCAAAGGAAAGTCCATCACCATGTACTTTTGCCTCGAATAAAATAGTCAGCGCTCTAAATTAAACTCGAATTTATGAGCTTTTTTGTCATTTGGTATTAGATAATTATGAGACACGATTCTCTCCAAAGGAAAATTTATTATCCTGTACTTTTGCCTTGAATAAAATTGGTCAACTCTCTGAATTAAACTCAAATTTATAAGCTTTTTGTCATTTTCTTTATTATTGGCCTCGGTAATTGAGACATTAGTTTTCACGTCACAAACAGTTACTCCATTTCAATTTCTGCTAAGATTCTCTGAAAACTACAGAAAAATGGACAAATGTTTAATTAATACAAATTTGTACCAGCAGTAAGTCAAAATTCAAATATGTTACCAGAAAAAGCAAATTTCCAGATTAGTCAATTACTGATGTGTAAGGTTTGATTTTTTTCACTTTATTCCAGGATTCATTGAATTTTCTCTGATACATTCTTTTCTAACAATAATTACAAATGTTTAAGATCAATTTAGTAGATGGTTACTTTATTTTAAATCTTTGGACAAGATTATGAAAACTACAAATGAATTGGCAAATTTTTATTAGGATGATCTTATCCTAACAGCAGCACATCCAAGACAAATTTCAAATATGGTAAATCAATTTCAACTTACTGAAATAAACCAATTTTTTGAAAGGGGAATTGCTACTATGTACCTGCAAATTGCAGAAAACTGTCCCCCAACATCTATTCTAGTATTCTCTAATCCTTAGTTGTCATATCTGAATAAAAAAATTGCCAAAACAGCCTGATACATGCATGAAATATTTACATATTTCCAACATTGATTCCTCAAGAGGACTTGTTCCATTTTATTCCAAATTAAGAACTCTAAATAATATTCATATTCATGTTTTAACTTTATTCTGGTAAACATGCACTTATGGAATGAAATATCAGCTAATATATAACATGTCGGTGCTTCACTCGATAGAAGCGCGAAGAAAGGTGCTATATATCGGTATCGGTCCCCAAATACTGCTTTGAAAAATCATATAATGATATGTTGGCAATATGCTTTATATTTTCAATTGATATATCAATCAATATTTGCTTATGACTTACGATCCATAAAAAATTTTTCACTTTTAATATATCTAATATTAATATGTATTGTCTGATATGTCTAACCAAATTGGCCGAAACCTATACTGCTACCGAAATTTTTATCCATGCTAGTTTGTTCCAATAAGCATCATATATCTATCAGTTGTTCTATTTAGTAAATGGCGCCAGCACAAATTTACAATTGATGGAATTCTCACCACACAACTATCTTCCAACTTATCAAGTAAACATGATATCTAAACTAACCTACTCTTCAATCATTTGCCGATCGTTTTCCTAGGGATTATCCGACAACTAGTTCACTAATAACTTGCAACCACCAATAATAACACACAAATTCTTCATTAGAGCACGATACATGAAGACTTGCTGTAATGTACGTCTTTACAAGAAGCTCTAGATGTGTCATACATGATACATGCATACAAAATCTTCACATAAGTATTGAAGGAATATGCAGAGTTCCAAACCATGTCAGCTGTACAATAAGATGATTCTGGTCCAGAAAATGATAGTAATATACCTCAGAGAGAAACTGGCTTAGCTAATTAAGAAAACCAAAATAGAAATTACAAATTTAAAAACTTTTTGATGAAAAGCAGTACAACAAGTGCACGATCAACTATATAATGACTAATCATCTTGACCAGCCAAAAAAACCAGTATAATCACCAAAGTAAGATGTATAAAGATCAATATGCCGAATTTTCAAAAGGATAGGGGGTTTCCAAACAGAATCTCTATAATGGATTGGAGTTTCGAGCTCCCAATCTTACAGGAGACAATATTTAGAATGCTTCGAATATCAGGGAGTCATTCAAATCTTGGGAGAATCAATTTACAAACTGCAACTTACGTGAAAGTATGTCTAGGCAATTTAACACTTTTGCCTATACTTCAGGTTAGTGCTTCCCAGTGTGAAGTTTGTGAGGTGTGGTGCCATTATAGCTTCTTTCCTCTCTCTTCCTTGTTGCAAACCAATAGGATACAAAAAGCATGTAAAATGGATGTGATAACTCTCACACACAGATCATGGATTCAGGAATTGGTACTCTTTAAGGTACAGTCCATACTTGTGGGCTCTTTGAAGAACTCCATAAGGATTCATAGAGATGGCACTTCGATCGTCCAAATTCATAAGAAAGTTAAATCTAGGGACAACAATATATGAATAAGGGTTTTGAACAACATCAATCGCCTGGTCATATATAGAGGACTTCAATCGGGCACATGTATTGTCACTAGAGTCGCAGAGACTAGTTTTATCGTGTAACTTGCATGCCCCCAAGGTAATTCCTAGATAATTGACTAGTGTCTATCGACACATACCAGACATTTCACATACAGTTTGAATGTCTTGGCTTCTCAGTGTGGGGAACTACAGGTGTTTTCTCACAGAGCACTAGTACCATCCTTAGGGCTGCCACATAGAGCACCATCTTTCATCAAAAGGATTTCTACAGCAAGTCCATCAGAAATCACTAGCTATGGGACGACTCATAAGTCTGCCATAACAAATCATGTATTCTAGTTTAAGCATAAATTACAGCCAAAATCAATACCCTACGAGCCTGAACTTCTTGTGACACTATTCTAAAAACCAAAGTACAGTGCAAAGAAAAGTAAAGAACAGCATAATAAGCTAAAGAATAGAGGAAATCTTCTCTTGATTTCACTGAAATGGTGCTGAAAATTGTTTTCCCTGTCCTTGGCTCGTCTTGTTAAGGTTCTTGTCAGTTATGAGCTCGAGTCATTCCAGCAAGGTTGACTTTGCTCCTTTAAACCATTAGTAACACGACCATTGCACCATTATCACCGAAAA
Source organism: Nepenthes alata (assembly GCA_028571085.2). NCBI lineage: Eukaryota > Viridiplantae > Streptophyta > Magnoliopsida > Caryophyllales > Nepenthaceae > Nepenthes > Nepenthes alata. The sequence continues at coordinate 3,309 of JAOVVI020003199.1, read as the reverse complement.
CTAGATCTTCAATTGTAGGTCATCAAAAATGAGAATCCGCTCTGGTCAAATCAGCTGCACACAGCATTTACCTGTACAGTAAAACACAGACATGCATACTCCAACCAAGTGGACATTCTGTAGGTCAATGTAGATGTCAACCTAGTGAATTCCATTTAGCTGGTTGATAGAGAAAAGTCAAGAAACCATGAAGTGCTAATTGCTAAACCAATCTTACCACAACCACAAAGATTCCACCCAAATACATATGGCGGTGTCTTTCTTTTCTTAAAAACTTTATCGAGAAAGCCCAATAGTTGGATAGTATGTTACATCTGGAATTACGCAGTTGGCCCTAAGGGTATCAAATTTGACTATAATTTATTCTTCATGAAGCGGAAAACGCTTGATAAAGCCCCCCTAGGACACTAATAACTAAATCAACCCATCCCACCCCCTAAAAATAACAGAGAAAGAGGGAGAAAAAGAAAGATCCAAATTTAAAGATATACATACCTTCTATATATATATATTTTTGGCTCCCTGAGCTCTTTTTTGCATCAAATCAAACGGATAAAAAGGGTTTTAGGCAAACAATGAACTTATTCCATAATGGCAATGATCTTTAACAAGTCATGGCATTCTCAGAAATTGGAGGTGATAAGTATGGCCCCAGAGAATGCTAGATTATAGGAAGTTAGTTATTTTGATCCAAAAGATGCAAAGGATGATGTGTACTTACCATTTAGAGTTTGCAATTCTATGGATATATCCTAAGAAGCACCATCATCTCTCCAGGGACAATGTATTGGTGTCAAACATGCATCGGACATTACAGGAACCTGAATTGCTTTGACTAACATGATTTAGAATATTTGATTATTTCCTGTTGTTACGAACATGCTCTAACACATTTCTAATATATTTTGGACACGTAGTGATTATTTTAATTGTTATCAAATAGGGGTAATTAACAAAATTTTGGGTTATTTAGTAAATTGCAATTACTTTTTAAAGACTTTATCCGAATCAAACCCTCCTATGTTTTTCTTTTTCAGTCAATGTTTAATCACACGTTTGGGTGATGATTGAAGGGAGCATGAGTGTGAATTGAAAACAACACAAGCTTGATGAGATTGCCCCAATGATGATGAAGAGAAGCGAAGAGAAAGGAGCTTGCCATGTTGGCTATGATTCTAGATATTGGGGAAGTACCAATATACATAGTGGAAAGTTTGATCCTTTCCCTCTATGTGTGAATTTAAATTGGCAAACTAACTACCATATATAATACCATAAATAGCAGATACAAAAAAAGCCACAAGAACAATAATTTTAATGTGGAAATCAGTTCCATGTGAAAAGGAAAAACCATCAAACTAGAGTCCACACATAAACTTTAAGTAATTTCAACAATCAACAAGTATATGAAACATGTTCTTCTCTAGATGCACTAGAGGTAAGACAAGCTCCTCACAACAAGGTAGATATCAACACCACACAAATCTCAACACAAGATGTGTACAAGAACGAGCAGAATAGGATGTATAAAGAAAAATGAGAACCGGCAGATATACTCCATTCTAAGCTTACAACAACATCAAATAATATCACAAATAGGACCAGAAATCAATGCTGAAATCTTGAAGCAAAGATGCATCCAACTTTCTCCCTTCTCCTCTTTATGCCATTCTCTTTTTTCTCTTATTGCATTTTGAATTTTTAGCCTAATTTTCACGTTGGGCTTTTATAAGTGTCCTAGTGCTTCACCGGCAGTTACACGTGGGCTCTCCATCAAACTGCCGCTTGAGCGTTTGGTCAGACGTGCATCAAGTGCTCAGGTTCTGCCAGTCCACCACTCAAGCACTTTTCACCTTGGTCAAATGGCCATATACTTGTTATTGTTTGTTACATTTAGATTGAAATATTTTTTACATGTATTAAATATTTATTTTCGTATTGCTTCCGTTAATTTATCAATGGGTCAAATGGCCATAGGTGATTGTATTAGACGACAGTTTATCTTGTCAGAAAGTGACTTGTATTATAAGTTGTTATTCTTCATGAATAACCTCCCCAAAACAAACATCTAAAGTTGAAAAAGGAACATGATTCATCAAATTTGAATGAGTTGTTTCGAATTCAAGATGTAACTTTATCAAAAAATAATCTCTCTTGTTTTGTTCATGAATCACCAAAATGACAAGAAGAAATTCCGCTAGCACCGTGGCATAAATAATGTCAGGAAATTCAGCTCACAAGTTTTGAGACCTTAAAAGTAATCTTGCATGGAGAGATCGCCTTGAGTGTAATTGGAGATCTCATATTCTAACTAGAATCATCTAGTAGTATTATCCTGATTGTAAACTTTCTTTTAAATACTCCCATATACTTTTAGCAGTCATATAGGGCCTCCAATTTAGAATGATTAGAGAATCAATAGATCCTAAAATCTATGTCATTACTCTAGCACCTTTAGTCTGCCACTAAGCCAATTTAGGAGTCTCAGCAGGAGGAGGATTACTTCCATCACTAAGACCCCATAATTCTTACCCCATAACAAACAACCAAAATAAAAATTTCTAGGTAGAATAATTTTTTTCCCATAAAGCACACACCAAAAACATCGGAATTGAGAGTTAACATAATACCTGTAATAACAATAAATCAAAATGGTTTTTTTTTTAATCAAAATTCTCCAACTCAGCCCAAATGAGAACCCACTGCCAACCTCAAAAATAGGCTGCTCAGATCAGAGAAAGAGAGAAAGACACACAAAGAGACTACCTCAACCCCATAGCCAAAACTCAAAATACGTCCTGCTGCTCAGGTCGGATCAGAGAGAGAGAGATCACCTCAAGGCCACTGAAGAAGCTCTAATCAGATAGAGGGAGGGATATCACCCATATTCACCAGCAACCAAAAACTACTGAGTCACACAACCATGCGAACAACAACCCAGAATGTGCCGACATTCAGAGAGGTTTCCAACAAAGTGGCAATAATAGGGTAAGAACCCTTTGAAAAATCAGAGGCCAAAAAACTCTCCTTTAGAAATTCCTGAGAATAAAAAAAAAAAAATGAACATTTGGAAGCCCTAATACCATTGTCAATTGAATTCAATGCCCTGTATGGGATGCTCTTATTATATAGAAAACTGAAAAAGCACGTTTCGTGCTAACGTGTTTCGACCCCGTTAAAAGTATAGTGGAAGCACAAATAAACAATAAATAAATATCCAATACACGTAAAGGATATTTAATTCTAGATGCTATCGAGATGAACAATCATGCACAATATAATAATGATAAGCAATAGAGATAAAGATCC
>JAOVVI020003198.1:0-19521 GCA_028571085.2 Nepenthes alata | reverse complement strand
TAATTTTTATAATCCATAATTGGGTTATTTAATAGATAATTTAGCATATTTAGTGTTTTAAGTTAATTGAGTATTTGTGTGCTTACTAATATCTAGAATATGGTAAATAGGTATTCTTATATGATAACACACAATTAAAAAAATTATCTCAATTCAAACATACATAGACAAATTACATGTTAGTAATTTAAACACATTCATATAGTATAATTTAAAAGCAAAAAATTCTGGTGATATTATAAAAACTTGTAAAATAAATATTTTAGAAAAATTATTTTAGTTATTAATAGTAAACTTATAAAATTTAATATAAACAATAATAATCAATATATAAATTAATAAATAAATATATTACCAATATCAACTAACTCTAAATAAGTAACTATCTAAGACTTATTTTAGATACACAGTATTATGCCTACTTAATTTTATTTAATCACTTTAAGTGAAGTTCTAACTCAAAACTCTTTAATAAGCTTAGATAATCTAACTGAATTAAAAAATATCATCTCTAAATTGAAATAAATAATTAACTTATTTTAATATTTGAAATAAAAATATTTAAAAAATTAATATCTATTTTTTAGAATTTTAGGTAAAATATTATTTAAAAATATTTTAATAATAATTAAGATTTATCTAGAATATTAGTCGAATGTGTGTGAGTTCTTATTGTTTAAACTCATTTCATTAAATAATTTAAACCTCCTAATTTTTTCCCACATACGACAAAAAAGGGGGGGGGGTTGGTTTGGGATGAATATCAATGTTATGTTGGGTCCTCCATCTCCTCGAAGGCCGCTAGGGCTCTCGACCTGGGCCTCTCTTTCCCTCTTCATGCGAAGCATTCTTCGCTGCACTACTCGAGGTATGCGTCTCTCCTGTTAGTAGTGTTCAGGTTGTCGTTCGATGTATTGTATTCGGGGATCTGATTCGTGATACGTATCTCGGCGCTCGTCTGGTCCGTTTTGGGATTATGGTTTTCTTTTCGTTTTATTTGCAAAATTATTAAATTTTGGATTCGATTACATGGATTCCCACTAAGTTTTATGGTTTGGGGTTCGATAGTAAGAGTGGAAATATATGTGTAGTGCCTTTCTAGGGCTTGCGAGTTTCTGTTCTGAATCTAAAATTTGATAAATTTTCATCTGTTTCTGGGAACGTGTTTTGATTTTGGTGTGGTGCTATTATTGTGTTGTCAAGATGTCCAAACGGTGGCTTCAGTTTTTGATAAATTTTTTTTTATGGCTGAAGTTTAAATTGCACACACAGGTTTAGAACCGTGAACTTCTTTTTTGGAGTGGAAATTAGAGCGCGGGACTATGACTATGAATGAGCGCAAGACGATGGATTTAGAACAGGGATGGGATTTCATGCAGAAAGGGATCACCAAATTGAAGAACATACTGGAAGGGTTGCCGGAGCCTCAGTTCAGCTCGGAGGATTACATAATGCTCTACACGTATGTTCTTTCTCGCCAATTTGAATATTGCAGATTTGTTTGGGTGATTATATGGTTTCCTAGTTTAGCGATGGGATGCCCTTAGTGAAGATTGTTTTCTTGCGTTAAATGTGCAGAACCATCTACAATATGTGTACTCAGAAGCCTCCTCATGACTACTCCCAACAGCTGTATGAAAAATATAGAGAGTCCTTTGAAGAGTACATCAAATCAACGGTATGAAAAAATTTACCCTTGTTATATTCTGATATGCAATGTCTCGGTTATCAACATCTGCTGCATCAACTGTGAGATCACACTAGTTATACTTATGTACGGTAGGCTTGCCTTGTTGTATACAGTATATGTTGCTTTCGTTTTTTTGGCTTGTTTAAAATGTATCATTCAAGAAGTGTATTGTTTTTTACAAGAGGCATGAACTTTAATTGACAGCGGTGACAGAGGGGACGGCTTCATCTACTGTAAGGGTTATAGTTACTTTTTGCAATAAAGTCTGCACAATTTGCAGGGGACCAAAAAACCAAAAATATAATCAGTGTCTTTCTGAAAGTATGTAACTAGCACAATTTCTCCTTGTCGAAGGGTTGTCAATTGTAAATTTCTGGAATTTCTTCTTCCATTGTTTCCCAAAAGATCACTTAGGTTGACACTATTATTGACAAGATTGTGCACTCCCCCTCCATATATTAAGTCCTGCATCCACTGAACAAATACATGCTTGGTTGAATCCATGGAGCAAGGTGAAGCTCCACAGGGTTGTCACTAGATGACAATGGGTAAACTGGTTAGCCAATCTGCAATATCCTTGATTATTAACCATAATTTTGCAGAGATTACCTTTTTAAACCATAGAAACAATACCTTTTTTCAGATTGCTTCTCAAGGGCTGAAAATTTGACCCGTTTGTGTTATCCTCTTTTCAAAAGCTTGGTGTAGGATCTGATTCATGTAGACCTCCCTCTCTGAGTTCTCTGCCAACCTGCTCAACCATAATGCAAGACAGATGGTACACCTTGAACAAATGTTGTCCATGTCCATCTACTTCTTCCTATTGCCAAGGGCCTGTACAAATTTGGTCTCTGGGCAATCTGACTTCCACAGAAATCATACACTTATCATGGAGTATCATCATTTGTAGCTCTGTGTAAATGGCCTTATGGATAATTTTCTTTAAAGAGGGACTTGAGGTAGTCCTACTGCTAACAAAGGACTTTATGCTACAAAGGCTAGCATGGGTAAAAATCCACTAATATTTTCTAATAATTTTTTATAAATTGTGTCAATTGTGCTGCCTTATCTGCAGATGGCAAAACTGCTAGTTTGTTTTTTATATGTTGCTGTAATGTGCCACTTTGGCATCTTACAATTAAATTCTCTCTTACTGTTCAAAAAAATTATACATCACATCATATATTCTTAGGTCCTATTTTGCATTGCTTTTAAACTACTTGTGGAAAAAAAAAAGCTGTATACTAGTCCCTCTCAAAAGAGCTTCATAAAAAGCTTTTTAAGGTTTTTCATAAGCTACTATGGTTTCTATTTAGCAGGTTTCATTTTTTAAATTTTTCTAAAAATTTCTAAAAAGTTATGAATTATAATTTCCCCAAAAGCACTTTCCAATATTAAATATAAGCTCAGCCGCTCACCTTCTTGAAGTTTAAGATGCATGCCCTCTTTCCTTTATTGAATTGTGCATAGCAATTCCTCTTGCTCATAAGATACCCCAATTATGCCTGCAAAGAGGTTTAACTAGGAGGTTTTTGGTGCCCAAACATTTACAGGGGTATGAAGTGTGATGACACTCTACTATGCAAATGATATCTATTGCTATCCCCACTTCCTTTAGAGAATTTGTTTTTGATTGACTGTAATTTGTGCTTTTATTCTTTGAGAAGAAGCTCTCTTTAATCCTTGGTGTATATCTAAAACCTCTTAAAAGTGGGTCTTGGATTTCCTTCCCTTAAATATTTACCCATATAACTCCTTGTTGGTGACACAAAGAGCAAAACTTACATCCATGGATGTGCTTGAATCTGTGTTACCATCCCAAGGAAATGAACTTATTGTTGCCCACATTCACCCTGAGACTTGCCAAAATCGCAATAGAATATTCCTCAAGTTGATGATTTCCTCTCATTTGGTAGGAACAATGGTTCCATTCACATAGATCTAATGAAAAGATGGATACCTGCTTCCTATTATTTACAGTTTGAATATATTAATAGCTCCATCAAGCATGAGGCATCTGCCCTTGAAAAATGCTTCAACAACTCAAATTACATTTCCCTATCAAGCATGAAAATAACAACTTGTAATTATAATGCAACTAAGGGGATAATAGATATCATAGGCTTGGATCAACCAACTTGGAAGTAGTAGGAGGAAGATTCATGAACTGAAAGAATTTGTCACTTTAGATTATTTGTTTGTGATTCAATCTTTGACACCGTTGCCTAAAACTTCTTTCCATGATATACAAGAGAAGAGCCCAATTTACATGATCATACACTTTTTCTTAAAATGACTCTTGGAGCTTTTTATTTTTAGAATCCACACACACACACACACACACACACACACACACACGAAATCTCTATATAATAATTAGGTGCTTAATCTGTCTCCTGCTCTCTCTTAGCAGAAAGCATACTGATTTTACCTATTAATCCTAGTGCCTTTTCAATTTACAATCAGGCACTTTAGCTCTTTGTGTACACTAACTCACTATGCTAATTGGCTGCATACTATTATACCACAAGTTTTCTGCAGGATAAAGAAGTGAAAAATTGGTACTTGTAATAAAGTCACCTCTTTTGGAAATTACGTAATCACACGGCTATTCCACCTTCTAATCCTAGTTTTTTTTTGACAAAGCTAAGGTTATTGAATAAGCATTGTCGACTTCTATTATTCATTGGTCAGCAAATTCAGGTGATCATGATTTTAGCGTGCAGGCAGTGTATTTAGAATGGTTTAGGCCATAGTTACTTTGTCCTTGATGTGCCAGGTCAAGGGGGGATAACGAGGATGAATTACACCACTTTGACTAACATTGGTTGGTGATACTCTAAAATAGTATCAATAGAATTAATATTGAGGATGTAAATGTACTCTGCCTTTGATTTTGTATTTTTCAAATTATAAATGGGTGTAATTCTTTAGCTATAGGGGGAAAGGGAAAATACCCATATCTAAGTCAATGGATGAAACTTAACAAAATGAAGCGAAGGAGTAATGCTTAGTTGAATCCTAATTCACCTTATGCTTAGTCGAATCCTAAATCACCTTAGCCACCCTTCCCTCGGGTTTTCTTTTGCTATGTTGTTTCTTTTTGTTTGGTGGTGCACCAATCAACCCTGGCAGATTGCCAGAGATGACTGAGGAGGCTATTATTGTGTGAATAATCCATTGGTGCACTCTATCTCCCCCTTATACTTTGAAGCTCTGCAAAGGCATAAGTGGAGTGGATCACTGCTGACAATCATTTGGATTGTGTCCAATACTATCTAGGTTGGATATAACCTGGAACACTCGATTTTCCAATCTATGATTGTGATGTCATAATTATTATGTATTGAATTAATATGAAAAATAATTGTATAGTAAAAATTTTGAAAAAAATTGAATTTTAGGAAATGAGGTTCAATACATGATAGGTGCCTATCTCACACTCATGTGTTTCTAGCAGAAGTTCTACACCTCAGGTTGCATTGGGGGTGCTCATGCATGCATGTATCAGGGCATGGCCTTTGATATGTGCCTAAATAGTTCTCATGTGCCGTTTTAGGTATTTAAGTCCCCATTCACCCGATCTTGGTGATTTGTGTGGGAAAAAGGGAGAGAAGAGAGAGACAGAGAAAGGGAGAAGAGCAGCAAGAAGAGAGGGAAGGAAAGGGATTTTGAAGCCATTTTGTGTTAGATCTTGTAAATCTTTGAATTAAGACAAATATGTATAAGCCCATTCTTTAGTCTATTTTTGAAATCTTTCGATTTTCTTTCTAATACTTGTTTAAATGTACATACATGCGACCTTTTACACCCCCTTTTCGAATAGTATTTCACCGAACACTTTGAAGATTTTGTTTGTTTTTACCGAACACTTAGATATTTGATTGATTATGTTCTTATATTGACATATTGTAAAGGAAATCATGAAATATATGAGCATTTGACTTTACATACTATTTTTATGCTAGTATTTGATGAAGACTTTATTTTGTGATATGATTAAAGCTTGTACTTTTTCCAGTGAGTGGAAAAGCTTTATATATTTGTTATAGAGTCTTCCACTTGGCAAATAGAAACCATTGATGCTTTATATTCGGATATGCCCTAATATATTGGGCGCACTTGAAGATTCTATCTAACATCCATGGGTGAGAAAAAAAGTGGCGTTTGATCCCGTCTATACATGGGTGAGAAAAAAAGTGGCGTTTGATCCCGTCTATAAGTTAATGTAAACGATTTGTCTATGGGTTTTGAATAGTAATGTATTGGGAATGTGAGCAACCCGTTTTTCGAAGTTGCCCTTTTGAATAGTCGGTGTGTGAGCCATTGGTTCTTGGTTCTTATGATTTGACATGTTTTGGGTTTGTGAAGTTTTTGCATGTTTTTCGATATGGTTCTTCGGATTTCATATTTTATAAATGCATTACATATTTTGGCCTTCTAATGTTCTTTATATGATTCACATGTTTTGGATATTTGTATATACTGAATTACTTGTACGAAATCATTGTTTGGAACGTATTTTTTGAAAAATTGGGCATTTTGAATTTTTTCATGTAATTTTTGAACTTTTTGCCCATCCACCTGTTTTATTCATGTATTTGTATGTTGTATATTTATATATTTTACTAAGTGTTAGGCTAATATGTGCAAATATTTTCAAAATCCCTTCCAAATTAGCAGGCAATGAATTATTGCAAGATTTGGATGAAAGAATTGTTGAAGTTTTTTAGTTAGGTGTGTGTTTGTAGTGTTGCTGGTTGGATAGATTTTGTGTATTGTATTGGATGTTTATTTTTAAGTTCTGCAGTTTGGATTTTTGGGCCGGTGAGCTAAATAAAGCTATGTACGGTTTTTAGCTATTGTATATTGGGTATTTTGGTTAGATGCCTTCCTAAAGTTATTTGTGGATTAAGCATGTATAATTTTGTTTTGAGGCCAGATAGGAATAGTTTGGCCAAAACTGTGATTGCTGTAATTTGGATTTAATTATGTTACTTATGGTGTTAGTATGTAATGTTTAACCTGATTTTGGTTATTAGATTATAACTATTATGAGTAAGTTTTATATTTGATGCCATTATTATTACTTGCTCGTATCAAAATCGTGACATAACCTGGGTCATGCAAACTAGCTTTGGATCTTGCAGGGCTTCATCAATCCAGTTAACTATGGTTTAGGCACTTGAAGCGATGTATCATCTGGGATTGAGGCCAAAGGCAATAGGGTTAGGAGGGAAGAGGACGAGGTGGAGGGATAGGTTAAGAATAGTTGGAGAGAGGCAGTAAAAAATTATATGTCAGCCTTTTCACTAAATGAAGACATTTTTATAGGTTGTGCAGATTGGTTGAAGAGTATTCTTATATATGACTCCACATGGTAGTATTTATTTCTCTATCTTGTTGAAAGTGTCATTAGTCATGACCATGATAAATGTAGTTTTTCCCAAGGCTCATGTTTTTTGTTCTTCTCTATTTAGTCATTTTTTTCATTGTCTTTTATTTTACTCCTACCTTCTTTAGAATTTCTCAATGCATGTCACCCTTTTGTTTGAAAATGATAGTTGCTATGAGATTAGTTCTGATTGAAGGGCTTTGCGAAAAATGTGTTTTGTGCTATGGAAATAGCCTACCAATCCCTAAAACTGCCAGCCACAACTATAAGAAAACTGTAGAAACTATAATCACATGCTCATGCGCTGTACCAACCATTCATGCACCTTAGCAAAACAGTTCGGAGCAGCAGGAATTATAGAATAGCAACAGAAGATTCTGCAGAGAGTAACAACTGAAGAAGAACTAGAGGGTGCAAAGCAGAAATAGCCATACAGAATAAGGAGAACAGAACCATATGCAGAGAACACACTCGTAGCATCCAGAACAAAACAGTGGAATATAAAGAAACACAGCAGTTGCATACAACAGCACCAAACCCAACCAAGAAAGCGGTAGAAACCACCAATCTCTGCAATACCCGATTGGAGGAGACAAAGATTGGTTGCCCTTGGCTCATACCATGTTGGAGGAAAAGAGAAAGAGAGAGAAAGGTGAACATTAGTTTTAGCTAGGTGTGACCAAGAAACCAACAGTTTTGCGTGATTGTCTACTTGTGCTTGTCGACCATGCAAATCATTGAATGGAGAGTCCCTTACAATATGGTTTTGTGTATTCACATGTATTCATGGACTTATTTACAATATACTACAATTTCTGAGATATCCTTACACGTAAGTGTATAGCATTCCAACATTTTTTAACATACTGAGAGAAAAATGCACCGATTTTGGGCATTGAGAGTAGTGGTCCAATGATTGGGAAATGTATGGAGGATCGTTCAGTCGATGGTGGTAGATGAAAATATTTTGACTATTGTTATATCTAGGTTAAGTTGGTTGAAAAAGTAAAGGTAACTAATAGATGCTTATGTATAGATTTAGGTGATGTTGCTGCGATTCATGTACAGATGGATATCTGTGTCTCATCGGTCTCACGTTTGCAGTTATGGGCATGTGGATGTGACTAAAAATAGTGCACCCTGCTCCAATGACAGTAAATTTAATATAGTTTTGAGATACTAGGGCCTGGAGATCAGTGAGATAGGGGATCACCCTCCCTATTTGGAGGGCCATTATTTTCTGTCCTGTCTGGTTGTTTATTTTATGCTTTGACTTGGCCTATGTTAGGCATCTGCTGCCAATAGGGGAACCAGCCGCACTTCTCTTGCCCCTTCCCCAACATTTTTCTCTTTGGTTTAGTCCTTTTGAAGCATAAAAGGTGGGATCTCCATCTCTCATGTTTCTTGCTATCTTCTCTATATGCTAAAAAATGTGGTCTTAGCATAGCAAAGTGTAGCACTACCTTGTTGCTAATGGGGAAAAGTGTCTAAGATGGTTTGGAGACATTATGTAAATGGGAAGGAGCTGCGGCATGGTAATGAAAAAGGATTTGAAATTGCTTTTAGAGGATGTTGCCTACACTGAGCTCTTTAGCGTAGGCAGATTAATGGAGCTAAGCCCACATAGTGGGTTGTCGGTATGCATTGTCGTAATGGAAGAAAACATTCGCATCGCTATTGGTATCAATATTAGTCACAATCATATTAGCATGGGACATATTGGACAATATGTATTAGTATCGAATGTATTGAAAGAAATTTTTTTTTTTGAGAAAGTAAGCTAGTATTTATCAACCGATATATTATCATTATGGTAATTTATCGCGATATTATTACGGTATAAAAAAATATCAGTATTGGGGATGTTCGATACCAATACATTCCGGCTGGTATTTGTATCTATTGTCGTCATACTTGGAATTGATGATAGGAAATTTAGTGGTTTTTCATGATGTAGATATGCAGTGGAACTTCCCTTACTAACCTTTAATGTGTATGCTTCAGTTGATATTTCTTCTCTTGATGGTGATCCTTGCGGCAATGATGATGTCATGAGCTTGCATTAAGGATTTTCATGAGCTGTGCTTATTTAATCCTCCTTAATGTGGGATCTCTTTCACTTGCTTGCCCTGGGATTTCTTTCGTTTTGAGGAGGTTGTGTTTGGAGAGCTGCTTCATAAATGTAATTTTGTGTTGTGTGATTTTCCATGATGTCTTGGCACATGTATATTGTGGGAAGGGCGATAACAAGTATGAGTATTAGAGGGTTTCTGATGTACAGATGCGGCAGTGGGGTGGTTTGGTGGAGTGCAATGATGGACTGTTTGGTGATGGTTACATAATGCAAGATTGGCGGCAGGCTGGGGCGAACATTGGCTGTGCGGACGAGTGGTGGTGCTGTAAAATGCTGAATAGATGTGGGAATTTTAAGGATTTTCCACTCCAATACCAAATCAGATTGATGTAGAACAGGATAGAGGAGGAAGGTAGAGAAGGAAGAGAAGAAATTAGGGGAGGAAGGGAAATTGGGGGAAAGCAGGCAAGAGGGGAAAAATTCAGATGAGACAATCACCAAGTCAATTTAATTAATAATCATCGATACTAAAAGTGAAATACAGAGATTGCTTATATGGGCCTAGTAATTTCAAATTAAACGAGGAAAGTTCAAGATAATGAAAAACGTCAATGGTAAAGACTCCTAAAATAATATATATCTAAATCTAAATAAAATCCTAATGAATAATAATTTAGAGCCTTCCAAATCTTTAGCAATATAAGATTTGAACAGCAGCATCATAAGGTCTATGTGAAACCGGTGTTTGGTAGAAGAAAAGCACATCTGCACTTGTGCTCATATGCGTGTTGAAGTTGGGGGTCAGTTGATTAGAATCTGTGGTGTTTCGAAGGACAGTGGTTTGGACCCATTGCCTCTTTTAACTGTTAGCCTTCTAATTTTCTGAACTGTAGTGCATTGCATTTGGTTTTCTCCGAGGGTTATCTCAGCAATGCCCAGGAGGCAAAACCGAGAGGGCTGTGAACCTTAACTTCTCCAGTTTTAATCAAGATTCTCTATTGGCAGATTGAAGTCTTGAAACTCTGCAAACTATGGGTGCATTTCTTTCAGAGTTTGGCACCTAAATGAAGGTTGGGGTGTTGGAGTTACCTATTGGTTTCATTCATGGGGATTAGAGAATTGATGTGGTGTCTCCCATATTTGTTGATCTGACAGGTGCTATCTTTGGGACTTCTGAAAGGACTGTCTCTTGGAGATGGTTTTGATGGGTGATCTTTTGACATCTATTTGTAGTTGTTTTTCTGTAAGTGTTGATTCAGGATGTTGGAGCCATGTTCTTTGCCCTACTTGGGTTGATTCCAGGCTGGTGTATTTGTGTAATGTACATTTTTCTTTCGCTCCAATCAATGAAAAGTTGGCAATATAACCTTCCAGTTTGATATTGAAGAGTTATAATATAAAGGATGTTTACCTTGTTTCTGAAACCCTTTGGTTGCTTGTGCAGAGTTACAAGAGGTTGACAGGGTTTTGATCCACTAGAATTGAGACGGAGGAGCAATGAATGGGTTTTAACAAGGGGTACAGATTGAGGTTGTCTTAAATTGTGGATACCCACTGGAAGTTGACAGTGTTGTAGAATTATTAAATGAAATGTCAGACATTGTGGAATATTTTCACTAATTTCTGGGGATCCTTCATGGTGGTGATGTTGGGGCTATGAGGCTGTTTCGATGATATCAAAGATAGGGGGGAGGGGTTTTAAGGTTTCAAAAGGGAAAAACTGCTGAGAGAAGGAAGGAGAATTACAGAGGCTTCAATGGAATATGAATTATGTTGAGTCATAAATGTCAGATTTTTAAAAGGCTATAATGAGATAGCACCGCTACCAGCATTCTATTATAGTTGTCCGATGCAGTAGGATTCAGGCTAGGATCATCAGGGGGTAAATACAATTGATCATCATATCTTCTGTTATTTCCATCACGATGGCATCAGAGGATTCTCTGAGATTTAGTTTTGTTTTTTTTGTGGATTCACTCTTTCTTTTCTGTTTCTGGGAATTACTCATCATTGATTTGGGTTGATGGGCCGCAATTTCTGGGTTTTTCTCTTTTGGCCCTATTGCTGTATAAGGATGAGATCCCCTAGGTGACTCATTGAATACACAACTTCATATTCCTTATCAAACCCCCTTGTAAAAATAACAAAAAGATGTGTTTATACTTGTATGTTAATTTATGCGTGGCATCTAAGGAATTAAACAATACCATTTTAACAATAATTCTTCTACATTAGCATAACAAAATTCCCGGAATATTTATGTACTTGTCATTTGGTTCATCTCATTTGTGATGGTGCAGCATTTACATGTTGGAGTTGAAGTTCTACATTTATTATTCTTTTTATGGACAAAAGCTGTAGATTTATTTTATGATTGGAAGACAACCCCAATTAGCGTGAAGCCTTTGTTTGGTTTTTATCAGTTTTTGCTTGGTGAAAATGTAAATATTTATAAGATGGCTACACACCAATTTTTTTGTCTTAATGACAATTAACCACATAAAAGTTTAAACATGTATGTCCATCTTATCCAGGTTTGTGATGTGTAAAGTAGCACTATTTTTTCTGTTAAACTTAAGAGCTATCACTGGGTTTTGATGATACCAAAGGGAAATTCCTACTCAAGCATTAAGGGGCCAACTATCTGTAAGATGTTGGAAATTATAAAACAACTTTTTCAATATATAGTATAATATGGCCATATGGTACAGTTGGTTCTGTTTCCCCAAATTGTGATCATCTTAAATATTGTGCTTACGGACCACTCCATAATTCATTGTGAATGCTTTCTCTTTTTAGGTTCTACCTTCTCTAAGAGAAAAACATGATGAATTCATGTTGAGAGAGCTTGTGAAAAGGTGGCAGAATCACAAGGTTATGGTCAGGTGGCTGTCAAGATTCTTCTATTATCTGGATCGCTACTTTATTGCTCGGAGGTCTCTTCCCCCACTTAATGAAGTTGGACTCACCTGCTTCCGTGATCTGGTATGTGTGTCTTTATCTTTTATCTGCAATCCATTTTATATGCTGTATTGCTCTGCAGGACATTTCTGTTGTATTTAACCCTGTCCTGTAGTTACTAGTTGACAGATGCTACTATCGTTGTTTTCATCCTGTTGTCCTAGTATGTCTTGTAAAAATGTTCATCAAATATCTGTTTGGTTGCAGGTGTACCAGGAGGTAAATGGTAAAGTGAGGGATGCTGTTATATCACTGGTATGCGTTTTATTTGGTTCAAATGCTCGTTTCTTCTCCACTTCTGTTTCATTTGTCTCAGAGAAAACAATGTTAAATCATATTTTCCAGATTGATCAAGAGCGCGAAGGAGAGCAGATTGATCGGGCATTGTTGAAGAATGTGCTAGATATTTTTGTTGAAATTGGGATGGGACAAATGGATTATTATGAGAATGATTTTGAAGCTGACTTGCTGAAAGATACAGCTGCTTATTATTCAAGGAAGGCTTCAAATTGGATTCTGGAAGATTCTTGTCCAGATTATATGTTGAAAGTAAATATTAGTATAAATAATTTTCTTAGTTTCCATGTATTTGAGATATTTATACAATTTCTGTTCCTTGCTTTTGTTCATGGCTAACACAAAGTGTGGGTGACTCCAGGCTGAGGAGTGTTTAAGAAGGGAGAAGGAAAGGGTTTCTCATTACTTGCATTCTAGTAGTGAGCCAAAGTTACTTGAGGTTTGATCCCGTCTTCATAGTATGTATAGAGCTTTCTACCTTTTTCATGTAGTTAGTCTTCTTGATAATGAGAACTCTGTTGTTCATTCTAAAATAGTTTCTAGTCCTTTGGACCCTGTTTTTTGTTAACTTTGTACTTCTACTTTCTAACAATGCTGAAGCAATTCTTATAGTTTGGTCTGTGTTGCTAGCTTTCCATGTCATTTACTTTGCTTTTATCCCTTGTTTATGAGCCATTTCTTTCTCTTCCAGAAAGTTCAACATGAATTGTTGACAGTTTATGCAACCCAATTGCTTGAAAAAGAACACTCTGGATGTCATGCTTTGCTTAGGGACGACAAGGTACTGGCTTGACGGATGCTATTTTCCAAAACTTTTCTAATTAACTGTAGAGTGGGCATAAATTGTAATATCACACATTTAACTATTTGTTTTATGTTGTATCAGGTGGATGATTTGTCAAGGATGTATAGACTCTTTGCTAAAATACCTCGAGGCTTGGAACCAGTTTCTAGTATATTTAAACAGGTTGACAATTTTGAGCTTCTGTGCTGTTGTTCTTTAGTGAATTATTGATATCATCTCCCTTTATCCTCATTATCTCTGTGTATATGCATAAATTTTCTGAAGTATGTACTGGAAAATGTGCAGCATGTTACTGCTGAGGGTACAACTTTGGTAAAACAAGCCGAAGATGCTGCAAGCAGCAAGAAGGTTTGATCCTACTGTTTGATATTCTTCCGTCCATTTGCAAACTTTCTGGATAGAAAGTGCGGAGACAGTTTCATATTATTCCACTCAATTGATAGCAGGAATTCAAGCATTTCAAAGGTCCATTTTGATGGACGACCAAGTCCTCGCACTAGGGATAAATAGAAAACAACACAGCATTCAATTCCAACACTCTAAAAATAAAAAAGAACACTATGGAATTCATAGTGCTGATTGTAATTTGCTCCTACAGCAATTTCTGGAGAGATAAACAGTTCCCAAGGATGTAGAATTCTAAATAGAAGATATTGAAATTTATGATAAGTAGTAGCCTCAGATGCTAAAGAGTATTACTATCCGAAGTTCAAGTGAAAAATTATATTAAATTGAGTTTTTTCCTTTCTGGCTGCATTTCACAATTTGCATCCCATGTCACATTTTCTTCCTCTTCCTGTAAGGGCCTGCAAGTTTCTCGTAACTGCTTGAACTTTTTGTTTATATTTAGAAGGAGTTCCAAGTTGTTTGAGTTCTGTCTGGAAATAATTCGCCAGCCTAAAAACATATGATTCTGACTTGCTGGAAATTTCGATAACTTCACCAGCATATGTAATCTATTGAATATAGAGATACATTTACTGCCACGTGTAATTCTCTTTACCAGCATGGGTGTAGAATCCCTGGTGATTGTAACTTGTGGTGGTGCTGTTGGGCCGTGGTCACAACTCACGAGTTTGATTCGTATGCTGCACACCTTGGCCTTACTTGATTGATGTTTCAAACAGGAGGATCATGACTCCAAGATTTGATTTAAATCCTTGTGCTTGATTAGTTAGGGTGAAAAGGTTTATCATTAATGTTTTATTTAGTTGTTTTACTACTAGCCGTCTAGTTCAGCTCTCCATTGCATATGAGATATATATGTATATATTTTTTTTATAGAAGTTCACTGCCCCAGGTTTATAGTAAATGCTGAAATTATACCAACATGTTCAATGTGAGAGCACCCAGATAAATATGTATGTAATGATTTCATCTGATTGTGAAGACATGATTATGCTTTTAATGCTACCCTGTGTATTCTTAATGCTTTGGCAAGCATGTGCTAACAGGTTGTTTTGTTTTCTTTGACAGGCAGAGAAGAAGGATGTGGTTGGTTTGCAGGAACAGGTATGGCCTACTGGATTGCACGAGCTAGTTAAGTTGTAAGTTGCAAGTACATGCTAACTGGCATGACTGATCTTTCAGGTCTTTGTAAGAAAAGTAATTGAGTTACACGACAAGTATATGAAATACGTGAACGACTGCTTTATGAACCATACACTTTTCCACAAGGTTGGTGCCTGACTAGTGAAGTTTCAAATGTTCGAATCATATCCTTTGATTTGCAAGTTAAAACTTGCTGTATTTTTCATTCAGGCATTGAAGGAGGCATTTGAGGTCTTCTGCAATAAGGGTGTTACTGGAAGCTCGAGTGCAGAACTCCTGGCCACCTTCTGTGACAATATTCTGAAGAAAGGTGGTAGTGAGAAGCTGAGCGATGAAGCCACTGAAGAAACACTTGAGAAGGTTGAGTGTCCATGCTATTCGCATGTGTTTGGCATTAACCTTGCTCTCCTTTTTCCCCCTAAATTGAGGATATATGTATATATATATATTTTTTTATTTTCCTTTTCATTGAAACATTTCATAGAATTTCCTCTAGTGGTGTAGAGCTACTTATTTAATTGTTATTTATTTGTTTATGTATGAATATTCAGTGATTCAGGGTAGTTATGATTAGAAAGTTAAAATCAACTGCAGGTTGTAAAGCTGCTAGCTTACATAAGCGACAAAGATCTGTTTGCTGAATTCTATAGGTATGATATATAGATGCTTCTGTTTCATTTTATTGATGCTGCTCTGAGCCTATTTGTATTGTAAAACCAAAACTTCTCCAGAGTTAATGCATTCTAGTCTGAGTGCTAAGTGGATCAAAACTGATGGCAGGAAGAAGCTTGCTCGTAGACTTCTGTTTGACAAAAGTGCAAATGATGACCATGAGAGGAGTATTCTCACAAAGCTGAAGCAACAGTGTGGTGGTCAGTTCACTTCAAAGATGGAGGGAATGGTATGTCCTTGTAAATGGCAAATTGATCTGATGAGTACATTTTAAATTTGGATGCCTTCTCATGCTTCCAGGTCACAGATTTGACATTAGCTAGGGAGAATCAGACCAATTTTGAGGAGTATCTCAGCGGTAATCCCAATGCTAATCCTGGGATTGACTTGACCGTCACTGTTTTGACTACTGGCTTCTGGCCGAGTTACAAGTCTTTTGATCTGAACCTCCCAAAAGAGATGGTACTTTGTGGATTCTTATCTAAGATGCCATTAGACTATTACTTCCATTCGCTAACTTCTCCAGTGAGCTTTTAGTTGCAAGCTTATTTCGATTTGATCACTGCACTGTAGGTTAGGTGTGTTGAAGTCTTCAGAGACTTCTATCAAACAAAAACCAAGCACAGAAAACTAACATGGATATACTCATTGGGAACCTGTAATATAAATGGTAAATTTGAACTGAAGACTATGGAGCTGATTGTCACAACCTATCAGGTTAGGCTTGCTTCTACTTAATGGATGGCCATCCTTTTTTTTTTTTTAAAATTTAAATATGTCATGTCATTGTTCCTTCTGTAGGCTGCCACACTGCTGCTTTTCAATGCCTCTGATAGATTGAGTTATTCGGATATCTTGGGTCAGCTAAATTTGAATGATGATGATGTTGTTAGACTGCTTCATTCCTTATCATGTGCGAAGTATAAAATCCTTAACAAAGAACCAAACACAAAAACGATATCATCAACTGATTATTTCGAGTTCAATTCCAAGTTTACTGACAAAATGAGAAGGATCAAGGTGATGAAACTGTCTTATCTTTGTAGAAAGTGTTCCCATATTGAAATTTTCCTGTTCTTAATCCCAATTCACCAGGACGCATGACATATTGTTCTGTTCAAAAAATGTAGGTTCCTCTTCCCCCTGTGGATGAGAAGAAGAAGGTAATTGAAGATGTTGATAAGGATAGGCGTTATGCTATTGATGCCTCTATCGTTCGCATCATGAAGAGTCGAAAAGTTCTGAATCACCAGCAGTTGGTTATGGAGTGCGTTGAGCAGTTGAGCCGCATGTTCAAGGTACTAAAAACAATCTCCCTTTCTCTCTCTCCTCTCTCTCTCTCCTGGCTTATTGATTTGGTGTGAGAATTTGCAGCCTGACTTCAAGGCAATAAAGAAGCGGATTGAAGATCTTATCACTCGCGATTATCTGGAAAGAGACAAGGATAATCCCAACTTGTTCCGGTACTTGGCTTGATCTAGCCTTCAAATCATTCCAAATGGAGGTGTAGTTGCTGAGTTCTAAGCCCGAAAAAGTAGTCGAATGCTGCCAATATCAATGAAAGAGTCCGTCACTCACTAGTTGAGAATGGAGGGCATAGTTCTCTACGTGCTGCCTCCATGTGATTGCCTCTTTTAATATGATTGCTTAGAATCTTCGGCGGAGCAAGAGAGTTTAGATTTTGTACATTACCTCCAAAGTCGCCAGTGACCCAAGCTCCTGAAGCCCGTGACGCGACCAGACAGAGAGTAATTCCTTCAGTAATTTGTTTCTACTCCCATAACTGGCGCAGCCTCTTCCTAGGCTCAGTCTAGTGCTTGTTCTTGGCTGCCTTCTCCAGCTTCCTAGCCTATTTATTAACAAGGTAATATATGAATTTCATGTCTCAAATTACACCATGCACCTGCTGTAAACAAGGTTATATAGCTGGTTGGGGTGATTACTTTTCTGTTTTTTAAATATATATTTTTTTTCTTTTTTTGGGTTTGCTATTATTTCGTTGCATGTTAATTTGGCTGTGCTTGAAATAGATCATGCTCTTATATCCTAAACTTGTACTAGTTGTTATATTGAAAGTGCATCATGTTACTATGCAGAGAGTAGTATTACTCACACAACCATTTGTATCAGGTCTATCCTGTTTTATTTTTTTTTTTTAAATTCTCTCTGTACTAAAAAATTATAATTTTGATACAAATAAGCGTATAATTAAGTATATGAATATTATTAATTTTATGTAAAAGGATATTTTTGAGGTCTCGGGTATTGTCTCTCATGTTTCGGCCCAATGTATGATAATGTCTTGGTCCCGAACATGTATAGAGAGCCTTGCCTCTTATTATGGGTTGACACTTCTCCTGTGTCATTTGCGTGACGTTTGTCTAGCACATCTCGTGTGATGCAGATAAATTAGCCTTTTTATAATGTTTCTCTTTTGAGTGCGTAGGAGCACGAGATCTTTCGAGAAAATGCAATTCACTAGAAAAGATCGAGTATTGAGAATATGAAGCACTTATCTAACCCTCATCGAACTTTTGAAGACCGATTGTTCTTTCGGTCATTCCTCTATGTAATTTCATTTTAGTTTGCTTAGTTTGTCTATTGTGTCCTCAATTAAAGGTCAAGATCTTTTCTCCATTTTTGACTATGCATGATATTTTCTGCATACCTCTTATGTACTTCTTTAGGTTATACTAGAATTTTTTACAATCACATAGGTGATTTATTACCTTGCATATATATATATATATGGGAAATGAATAAATAGAAAAAGAAAGAATCAGAATTGATTGATATATTTATTGAGGTTACGTGTCTAAATCCTGTCTCTGTAATATTTTTTTGTCGAAGAATCCCTTGCGCATTTATCCGACTGTATCAATTTCATTACAAATATCCTCCCAATTAGTGTTGATGCGTCATTGAATCTGGATTACTGTACGGATTAAAGAGCCAAGATTTGGTTCACCTAATTCAACCAATTTGAAGTGGGCCTGGTCTTCATGCACTTTAAATCTGGATCATGTACAATACGATAGATAAAAGATTAAATGATTGGTAGGATTCACTCATCAGTTATCCTCCGATGTTTAAGTCAATCATGTTTCTATATTTAAAGAAAAAGGGGATGCAAAGTAAGAGTGTTAATGTTTATAGAGAGGGTCTTAGTGGGGTGAGCGTTTTGAGGGAAGACAAAAAATGCGTTCGAAGTGAAGCGTCTTAAAATTGTCACTTGCTGGCTTTTGAAATTTTGTAGGAAGAATATATTTTTATTTGGTTTTTCTTTTTTTGTTATTGTCCATCCTCCTTTCTCCTATTGGAAATGAAGGATACGTATAGGGTTAAGAGCTAATTGATCTCTTCTATTAATCGTATATATAGAACCGTCCGGATAGATAAGAGGATACTATTTAGCCAACGATTTCTGATCGGCAACCAAGCCCATTGAGTTGTCCAGATAAAAGAAAGAAGTTATTTGTTCCGGTCGGTTAGAGGAGATATTTTTAATGCACGAAAAGTGGGTTGTCCTCACAGGTTCGATGGGCTGATATATCCATTTTTTGTTATATAAGCCGATTGGGATATTATTCAAATTTGGGCCGATTTCTTGATAAACATTCCTATTGGGCCCGAGATAACTATACCCATCAAGTGCGATAGGGATGTAGGTATTTTCTGTGCCGCTCGTGATGCCAAGTAGCCATGGCGGAAATGGATTTTGATTTCTCTTTCATATTTAAGCAGATTTTGTCTGTGGTGGGAGTGATACGCCATGCAAAAATTTTAAGTAATTTAATAAGTATTTATTTTAGAAGGATCCATGTAATTTGTGCTATGTATTGTAGTTAGAAAGAAGAAAAATATATATATATAATTAAAAATTATAAAATTATGTGCACAAGAGTTGAAGTGAGGAGCAAATTGAACTATGGAATTTGGGATTTTACAGTGTTTATATGATTTTACTTGGATTTATTCTTATAATATAACATATTAATATTAAAATGTTATTTTAATTTTAATTTTTTATCATTTTTAAAATAGCCTCAACAATTAGCAGGATAAAAGAAATGTCA
>JAOVVI020003197.1:0-19521 GCA_028571085.2 Nepenthes alata | reverse complement strand
AAACCGAGGCGATACGCTATTATTCCTTTCGATTCCAGTCTCTCTACTACGTAGTGAAAATCATTAATTTCGTGTCGATTTCCATTTGCAAGTTGAAGGAGCTTCTAGGGTTTCGTTCGTAGCGATGTGGAACAGCAACAGTCAAATGGCGCCGCCGCCTCCGGGCACCGGAGGATCCTCAATACCGCCTCCTCCGGCGGTTCAGCCGTCTTACACCGTGCTGCAACCGCCTCAGCAGCCGCCTCCGCCTCCGCAGTCCGCGGCGGATGCCGAGGCGCAGCTGGAGGAGAAGGCCAGGAAATGGATGCAGCTTAACTCGAAGCGTTATGGAGACAAGCGGAAGTTCGGGTTTGTTGAGACGCAGAAAGAGGATATGCCTCCTGAACACGTTCGGAAGATTATTAGGTGAGTGCTTTTCTTGTAATCAGCTTAAGTTTGTGAGAACTAATTTTGGTTTTAAGTTATTTTTTATTCTTTTCGTGAAGTTTGGTGTTAATGAGTGTTGACTAGATTTGGCTTTGCTGTGGAAGATGGCAACTCTAAGGAGGCTTAGCATTTTCATCGTGTAGGTGCCCTTATAAGTGGAAGAGAACTCGAATAGTATACTCTAAATGTCCCGTCTGGTTAATGCAAAGAATGAGAACGTGGTGAAAAAGAGTAAAAAAAATGTATGCAAACAAATATGGTGGTCTGGCTTTAGTCATGTTGGTTTACCATCCATTTACCAACTTCGTTCTTATTCCTTTATATATGCACGATTAAGGTTTTAGGGATATGGAAATGGGATCACTGTGGACGTTTGATTGTTAGAAGGATGAAGGACTTGACATATAATGCTTACTCACCAATATGTTGGCATATCTTGTGCCATGAAGCCAACAGATGTATAGTACCAAGTAGTTCAGAAAAAAAAAAAAAAATCTCTCTTGTGGCTCACTTTTATGTTTTGGCTATAGTGGAAAAGCTAACAGGAAAAATGATATAGAGAGGGACCTAAGGACTTATTTAGATACCGTTTCAATCATTGGTTCTTGACAAGTTCTTAAAACTTATTGCTTGTTTAAGTAAATGAATCTGTGATTTATTACATCTCATATGAACAAATAAATCTGAGGTTTTTGATGCAGCATAGGTATACTGAGGACCACACATTTTAATCAACTCTGAAATTAACCTATGTTGGTATTTCTAGATTTACAAAATCGATAACTAAATTATATGCCCATGTAGGCCAAAAACCAACGGTGATTCACTGATTTTTATTTTTGATTATTTGTAACTATCAGCAAGTGCAAATGGAAAATGTGCACGAAATACCACCCCTATCTGCATTCCTTGCATTTTGATGTAAGCATGAAGTTATGACTAAATAGATTGGCTGTGTAGTGTTCCCTTGAAATCTCTGGTTCTATTATCATTTCCATTTTTTCGTTTAGGCTGGTTTTGGATGGCAGAGAGGGGGAAACAGTTAAAGTAGCTGGTTCTAGTATCAGTACCAATTCCTCTCATTTGTTTAGGCTGGTCTTTGGATGGGAGGGGGGGGAAGCAGTGCAGAAAAATATGATCTAGGTAAACTTAATTTGAAGAGATTTAAGAGATGCTGGATGAAGGATTCAGTAGCATTATCATGAGATGCAGAAAGTGCAATTCTTCTTGGTTAATTTGGAAATGATGCCATCTTTAAGGTGTGTCGACAATTCTTGCTCTGGTAGGAAGAAATGGATGATTTTGATTTGTGATTTTTTGTTGCCTTCAGCTATAAGCTCATGATTTAAACGCCTTTCTGGAATAACAGGATTGCATACTAGTTTTGGTTATTCATGATCTTAATGCATGGAAGGAGGTAGAGGAGGATGGAGATGTGGGACTTGGATTGTGCAAGTTGTGGAGTGATATGTGAGGCAGTAGTTGGAACGTTTTTGGGTATGTGGACAATTGAAAGAGCATTTTATTTGAGTTTTGATGCGATTCCTTTTTTGTGAAGCTTTCCTTGCTTGCTATGTAGTGTATATCATGCTAATAATCAGTGTATGAGTCTTTTTCTAACTGAATTTTTTATTGTACTTATGAATGTAGGGTATAAAATGAAATTATGAGTTTGTGGAGGAGTTTAGACTTACGAAGGTATTTATTGTAAAGGAATTCAAATTATATATGTCTTCAGTTGTCTTCAAAAATATAGTCTTTGATTTTCAAGTGGTGAATAAGTAATAGTTGCAATGTTCTCTTGCCAGCATTTCAGTAGTTGATTAGTTTAAGTATGTCCAGGTTGTATTGCTAATTCCCGATTGTCTTTGTTATGGATTTTGTGTTTTTTTTCTTGCAACTGCTGTAAGATCATGCTCTAGTAACTATCTATTCTGTAATTCGACATCTATTAAGTTCTTAGCAAGCTTAATTTATCTTCCTTTTATTTTTTATTTTGATTTGACTTGTGCTTTTATCCATTTCATAAGCATTGGGAGTGTGTTTGTCTGTTTGAACTTGTGAGGTTATAGTGTATGTTTCCCTGTATTGATAATAGTCTTTGCTCTCCTCTCCTACAGAGATCATGGAGACCTGTCTTCCAAGAAATATCGTCATGACAAACGTGTTTATCTTGGGGCCCTTAAGTTTGTTCCGCATGCTGTTTATAAACTTCTTGAGAACATGCCAATGCCATGGGAACAGGTAATTATCAATGTTACAGTGTTTTCCCCTTATTTCCTATTTTTCTGTTGTTTGTGCAATCATAAATAATTTTGTTAATGCTTTCTCTTTGTTGTCTTCAGGTCCGTGATGTAAAAGTATTGTACCATATCACTGGTGCAATCACATTTGTTAATGAAATACCATGGGTTGCTGAACCTATATATCTGGCCCAGGTATGCTGATTTCCTCCTCATTTGTTGATGAAATTTGGCTCCAACAATGAATGCCTAACTGGTAATGCAGTTGTTTTCAACTGTTAAATAAAGTCGGATAATGAAACTTCATGGGCTCTCACTGCAAATTTATTTAGGTTGCTTTGTGCAACTTCTTTCCCCTTCTGTGCAAGATTTACTGATTCTTTTTTTTTATTTGTCTGGTTTTTTGGGGGGTGGGTTGGTAGGGGTCTTATGCCTTTTGAATCCATATTGCTAATGGTTTGCTGCAAATGATGTTTCACAGTGGGGTACAATGTGGATTATGATGAGAAGGGAAAAGAGGGATCGTAGGCATTTCAAAAGAATGCGGTTTCCACCTTTTGATGATGAGGAACCTCCACTGGACTATGCTGATAATCTTTTAGATGTGGATCCCTTGGAGCCAATTCAGCTGGAGTTGGATGAGGAAGAAGATTCAGCGGTCTATACTTGGTTCTATGACCATAAACCTCTCGTGAAAACAAAGCTTATCAATGGTCCAAGTTACAGAAAGTGGCATCTTTCATTGCCAATCATGGCAACTCTTCATCGATTTGCTGGGCAATTGATTTCTGACTTGATTGATAGAAACTACTACTACTTGTTTGACATGGAGTCTTTCTTTACAGCTAAAGCATTAAACATGTGCATTCCAGGTATATCTTGTTCTTTTCCTCACTGTTTTGTGCCTAATATATGAGATAGTCTTTATTTTTTGTCTGGTATTTCTTCAATAAAGAATGCCATTATATTTGTTAAACACAGTTCTTTAGCAATGAAATTGTTTGACGCTGATGTTACAGAATAGTAGTGAAAGGTATGTTGCATAGACTCAGGTATGGGTGTGTCTAGGTGTCGGACTTGGTTAGTAGTCATACTCATGGTGTAGAGTGTCTGACACTGCTATCTTTGGGTGGCTGAAAAAGGGATTAACTATGGTGGAAGTCCATAAGGCAGATTTAGAGATCATCAGCTGAGTGAAAAATGAAACTTAAATGTGAAAACTGAAATGTAAACCTTAATTTTGAAAGCAAAGGTTGTTTTGTTGTCACTGTTTTGCTGGATCCAAGTGCTAAATTTAATTGGTTTAGTTGTCAGTACAAATGTATTGAATCATAGTTTTGGATAGGTAATTACTAAAACAAGAAGGGAAATGTTCTATGTTAAGCATTGAATGAGTACTCATAGTTTCAGTGGCAAGAGTTGATTAGCAAGTTTGGTAAAGAGTTCATTATATGAGTTCAACTGTTCATGTGGCAAGTCTGTGAATTGGTGATTGGGTCTGATTGTGGCAATTATGCCTAATGTGGAATCTCGATTACCATGGCAAAGAAAAGAGGAGGGGTGATAAAAAGAAGAATGACTGATTTATAATCAATGGTAGGATGTATTGTCAGTTTTGTGTTGCTTGTGAAATTTAGGGTTCTGAACATTGTTGTGTCACTAGCAACATTAATAAAATGAAAATGTGCAATTGGGAGGGGAAAAAATCCTTGACATGACAAAGGAGAAGCACCTCACGAGGAAACCAAAAAGATGAAAATTCATTCGAAAAACAACAAATTAGTGTGGGCTCAGAAGTTGCCATCACAGCTGTCCACTCGGTTCTCTCACAATCATAAGATGAAGGGCGAAGTGGCAAATGACTCAGGGGCTATAGGTAGTGTTAGAAGGAGTATAGCCTCTAACAATAGGCACGGATAAAGGTGCATCCCAGCTATCTATATGGGACAACACTCACTGTTGGATGTAAAAGGAGCGGATCATGATTTAGTTGCTATGTAAGGTGAGGTGCATGGCTGACATGAAGATGCCATAATCAGCTAAACAAGCCACAAGCTAAAGGTCAAGTGCAAGGCACGTGGGCAAATGATGCATCATAGCTCAAGCCAGCTTCGATTAGTTGTTATAACCTTCATTTTGTTATAGAAATATTTATTTAGTTTTAGAGGAATATTATTAACATAATTAGAGAACTTTCTTGTAAGGTATAAATAGAGAATGTAATAGAAAATAGGGTATGAAATGAATTACCTCTGAGTTGACGTCTTTAGAGACCTCTTCCCTTCTCAAATTGGCAACTTTATCTTACCTCTTACTTTCTTGAGTTTTGTTTTCCTCTGTCACCATTATCCTCTTCTCTACTTTGAAGAAGTCAGGCACCGTAAGGCCAATTTGGTTCTTACAAATTGATATCAAAGACAAAAAATGACAAAGGGAATCCGTATGAATCAGCTTGTTAAATAAGTAGCAGCAGGCAATCAAAGGCTCAATAATTTCGAGTAAAACAACAACCAATGAACAGAGCAATTCAAGCTTAGCATCCCTAGGTTCATGGAGCAAATAAGACATTTATTCAACTTATATCAAAGGTTACCGCCAACACCACTAGCCGCTGTAGCCCCAGCTCAAAACCCTTAGCATGGGGGAGCGAGAGGAGTAGCTAGGAGTTAATATCCACCAGATAGTCAAAATTCATTTCCAATGTTCGATGAAGAGAATCCGAACAATTGGATTTATGAGGCGAGATAATTTTTCTGACTTCATTAAACCCCCAATAATCAAAGTGTTATTTGCATCTATTTATATGGAGCGAGAGGCTTGGATACGGTTCGAAGGAGTGGAAGAGGCCATGCAGTTTGACAATTGGGAAAGCCTTGCTCATCCAATTTGAGAGCCTCAATTATGACAACCCCATGGAATTACTACAGAAGCTGAGACAAATAGGCAATGTTAGCTGATTACAGAGCCTAGTTCAAGGCCATCACTAACCAGCTGTTGAATGTTTTGTGGTGACCTGGACCTTAATCATTGGACCGTCCCAAAGCTACCACACAGAAGTGAAAACATAAATGCTCATCATAAATATCAAATTCACCATAATATCAAACCCCTTAAAATAAAAGATAATATAAATGTCCATAACAAAATAAAACTTAAGGAAATGCAGCCCTGACATTATGTCCAATATCTATTACAAGTAAACAGGAATCTCTTATCTCTCATCATGAATGCTACTAGACTAGAATTGTCTCAATTTTTTTCTATAGCAAGTGGATGATCTCCTATAGATCCATATCAATCTCCTCTACTGAAGTCAAAAAAATGTATGAGTGAGTCAAAAACTCTACAAATAATATAATCAACAGTAATAGTGTCTCGGATAACAATGCGCAAGAGCAATAACAACATATAATCAACATCCCCTATCCAAGATCCAACATCACTACTCAAGAGTAGCAAAAACAATCATCAAGGATTTTCATTGAAGCCGAACAATATCAACGCAATTGGGGTTCCATAGAATCCGATTATCTATGAAAATATAGGTTCTATTGAATCTATCTCAACAAATGATACTACTAAATAAAAATATGATCGCCATGATCATGGGGTGAGATTTTAGAAGAATTGAGGGTAATTAAATTCTTAATTTATTTAGTTTCCAATTTGTAATTAAACATACAAGCGCACAATAAAATCACAACAATTCTAATTTATATTCTACGGCATTGAAAATAATTAGTGGCTACTGATGGAACATTTACAAGATATACCTCAAATGTTTTTGTGAATCTGATACAACTAGTCTTAATACAAAATTAACCTAAACTCACCTATAATTATTAACTTATTAATTATTTTTGTTAATGACTTCCTCAAGTCAAGAGTTTAATAAACCCAAATCGAAACAATGAGGTGTTGCATGTTCCATCTCAAGTTTAGTTAAATTGTTTCTTGGGAGGACTTAAGGTCGAAATTTGTTACCCCATCAAACTATTAAACCCTACTAGTCTTCATCATGCTTTTGGAATGGCTCGAATTCAGGAGGAATTTGTTACTAGTTGGAAAAGGGCAAACATGGGTCAGAATGTGCCTCTAGGAGGACAAACGCATCATCGTTCCCCTTCTGAGACAACAAGGTCAGTGAGAGTCGCTATCAAACTAGAGATGATGATTTACCGAATTACTCCCAGATAGATGGAGAGAAGGGACCCAGAGTTATGTTACGCATACAAGGAAAAATGGAACCTGAGGCACAAATGTTCCAAACCCTGACACTTTATTGTGGATGTGGCTGAATCAAAGGAGCCAAGCTTCGAATAGGGCATTGGAGAACCCCCACCTTAAGAAGTTGATTCCAGCAATGACTGACTGGCTGAGATCTCATTGCACGCAATTATAAGAGCACCCCATCACAAGACAATGCACACGATGAAGAAGATAAATGGAGTGCTAGGAGTAATTCTAATTAATTTTAGAAGGACCCACAACTTTTTCAACGCAAGTTTGGTTAGGAGTACTAAGTGGAGAAGGTCAGGATAGATCAAGATTAGAGTCCAAATTGCCAATGAGGAAGTAGTGCAAGGGGAGGGATCTTGCATCGATCTGACTCGAGACATGTAGAACAAGCCGACTTCCTTATTTTAGCCTTGGGAGGGTGCAATGTAGTTTTAGGGTTCTACGGTTGTCAACATTTGTCCTCATCACATGGAACTTCCTTACCATTCAAACGAAATTCAAATACAAGGGCCAGACTGTGCATCTATAAGGATTAAGGAAAGACGAAGATACCGTGCATGAAGTGCATGGCTGCAAATTCTGGCTTGAGAAATCAAAGGGATGGTTCTGAAACTACTGGACAGTTTAGAACCGGGGGAGACTTCTAACTTACTAGTGAAGGTGGTAAGATTATTACAATCATCCAAATTGGTTGAGGATTGCCTCTAGACAGGGGCCAAGAGAACCAGATCATGATCAAGGATAACTCAAAGCCAATCAGTACAAGGCCCTATTGCTACCCTTAAGACCAAAAGGGCAAAATTGAGAATTTGTATGGGACTTGCTAGAATTAGGAGCTGAAGAATGTGCATGGACTATTGGCCTTAAACAATGAAATTATCAAATTAAGTACCCAATCCTAGTCATTGATGAGTTATGAGTTACATGGATATATGATTTTGTCAAAACTCAATTTGAGGTTTGGGTCTCATCAAATTCAAATGAGGAAATTAGATATTCCCAAAACTGCATTTCAGACGCATGAGGGGTGCTATGAATTCTTAGTAATGCCATTCGGACTAATGAATACTCTAGCCCAATTCTAAGGGTTAATAAATGAAAAATTTCAGCCTTTCCTCAAGAAGTTTTTATTCGTATTTTTTGATGATATCTTGATTTTCAGCCCAATAAAGTAGGAACACAAGTTGCATATCCAAAAAGCATTACAGTCTTTGGAACCCCATTAGTTGTATGCCAAGATGAATTAGTGGAAGTTTATTTGTAAGGAGATTGACTACTTGGGCCATGTGATATTAAAGGAAAGGCAAAAGCCCGTCCCTCTAAAATATCATCCATGCTGGACTGAAACTCACCAAGGATTGTTAAGTCCGTAAGAGTTTTTGTGGGACTCATGAAATATTGCTGATAATTTATCTGGAACTATAGAACGATAGCCACACCCCTCACGGCCGTCTTTGAAAAAGAATGCATTCATATAGTCTAGTGAGGCTCAGAAAGCCTTCCAAAAGCTAAAAATGGCAATGTCCCATCCCCGTGCCTTGACTCTACCCGAATTCATTAAAAGATTCGTAATCGAGTGTGATGCTTTGGGTGTAGGCATAAGAGCAATTTTAATGCAGGAGCAACAACTAATAGCTTCTTCAGTCATGCTCTTGAGGAAAGGACCCTTCATTTTTTGACTTACATGAAGGGGCTTTTTGCCTTAGTCTTGGCAATAAAGAAGTGGCGATCCTATTTGCTAGGGTAGGCATTTATTATCCAAACCAATCAACAGAGCCTTAAGTTATTCTTGAAACAAATGGTAGGGACCCTGTCACAACATGATTGGATTGCTAAACTATTAGGCTACAATTTTATCATTGAATACAAGTCGGATCGTGAGAACAAGTTAGCAGATGCAATTTCCCGAAAGGAGAAAGAGCCGATACTCATGATGGTATCATTTATGAATCCTAGCTGGATGGAGGACCTTAAAGCCTCTTACCAGACCGACCCCGACATTCAGGTACTGCAATTTTAGGAAAGAATGTAAAGGGTCAATGGCTTTGAATTAAACAACGAGGTATTTTTCAGAAAAGGTAAGATTTTCATTGGCAAAGAACAAAGGACCAAAAACAGCAAGTGTTGGATTGAGTACATGCAAGTCTATCGAGGGGACATTTTGGTTACCACAGGACCTTACGTCATGCTAAGGCTAGTTCCTTGTGGAAGGGAATGCAAAGAGACATCAAACGATTTATTAATGAGTGTTCTATTTGTCAAACCACAAAAATTGACCCACAAAAATCGTATGGGCTTCTCCAGCCACTACCTATCCCTGATTGGTAGCATTATGATAGCATTTTGGTGGTTGTGGACCGATTAATGAAATACGCCCATTTCATTCCCCTTACCCTCACACTGTGACTAAGATTGGCCAAATTTTCCTCAACCATGTCAAATTACATAGAATTGCCACAACCATAGTCTATAATAGGAGCAGTACTTAAGGTGTTATGTAGGTGATAAATCCAAGTTGGTTAAAATGACTTGCAATGGCCGAATGGTGATATGACGTAAATAAACATTACTTAATAGGGATAATCCCTCTTGAGGTGATATATGGACTCCTGGGCCCTAGACTGACCTGGTTTGTAAAGGGGACCACTGCCAACGAGGTAATGGATGAGTTAAGGACCAAGACCAGATCCTAGATCCCTTTTAAGGTAAATTTACAGAATGCTCAATCCCCTTTGAAAATATAGCACTACAAGCACCGAAGGGATAGAAAGTTTCAAGTTGGTGACTTGGTTTATCTCTACCTACAACCCATACCCTCGAAAGTTAATAGCATTTCAAAACAATATGAAGCTAGCACTTAGGTATTTGGTCCCTATGAAATTACTGAAAAAATAGGAAAAATAGCTTACCATATTTAGCTCTACCACCGTTTGCAAAGATCCATCCGGTTTTTAATGTTTTAGTATACAGCAACACGCCTGGACCAGATTTGAAGTCCTGCCTTCTTTACCACCAATTATTATTGGAGGAGGCACCTTACTAGAGCCGAAACAGGTGGTGAAACGAATAGTGTGGAAGATTGGGGAGAGACGGGTTGAAGAGGTCTTGATCAAATGAAAGGAAATGGAAAGGAACTACAAATGAGAATAACACTTGGGAGCCTCTCCATTCCCTCAAACTCCAATATCCTAACCTTGAGTGCAAGGTGCTTTAAAGGAGGGAGCTTTGTCTCTAGCAACATTAATAAAACAAAAATGTACAATCGAGAGGAAAAAAACCTAGAGACGACAAAGAAGAAGCGTCGCATGAGTAAACCAAGAAGATAAAAATGCATATTCGGAAAAACAATGAAGTAATGTGGGCTTAAAAGTTGTCATCAAAGCCGTCCACTTGGTTTTCACACAACCGCTTGATGAAGAGCAAAGTGGCAGTTGATTCAGAGGTGCTACAGGTGGCGTCAGGTGTGCAGCCTCCAATAGTAGGTGCAGATAAGGGTGCATCCCAGCCGTCCATGTGGGACAACACTCACTATTGGATGTAAGAGGGGCAGATCATGATTTAGTTGCCACATAAGTCGAGGCCTGCAAGTCACGTGAGGATGCTAGAATCAGCCAAACAAGCCCGAAGCTATAGGTCAAGTGCAAGGCATGTGGGCAGATGATGCATCATCGCTCAAGCCAGCTTCAATTAGTTTTTATGGTCATCATTTTGTTATAGAAACGTTTGCTTAGTCATAAAGGAATATTATAAGCATAATTAGAAAACTTTCTTATAGGTTATAAATAGAAAATGTAATAAAAAATAAGTCATGAGATAAATTACTTCTAAGTTGGCTTCTTTTGAGACATCCTGGCTTCTCGAATTGGGAACTTTAACCTATCTCTTACTTTTCTTAAATTTTGTTTTCCTCTCACCATTCTACTCTTCTCCACTCGGAAGAAGTGAGGCACCAGAAGGCCAATTTGGTTTTACACGCTAGCCATACCGCCATAGTTCAAGTTCATGGACTGGAGAATAAATTTAAAATTTGTTCTTTTATTTTTGTGTGAATATCCATTGTCTAGGACTGTACAGTGTTGACATCTGATCGTGTACATTAAAATTGGACTTCCTGTGCTGGTGGTTAGAATGCATTTATCAACCTTGCTGCTACTTGCTAGTCTTACTAGTCGATGGTCCACCATTGTTCTTGTTTGCTGTTATTGTTGTATTTATTTGGTGTTTTTCTGTCTGCAATCTATATGAATTCGAAAATTTGTACTTCTTTGCTGGCAGTGTAGTTATGCTTGCTATTTCCTTTTTTGAAGTTCCTATTGCTTTTAATGTACAATATACTATGTTGAGAATGTGTGCATGTTCTCATACATGAATGAATGCATTATATAAATATCATGATGTTGTGTATGTTAATGATGTTCATTAGTTTGCAAAAGATGCTAGATACTTCGTCATTGTGGTCCTCATAATACTCTGTCCCGAGAATCTATTAATGTGGTGCATCCTTGCAGGTGGTCCAAAGTTTGAGCCTTTGTATCGTGACATGGAGAAAGGTGACGAGGACTGGAATGAGTTCAATGACATTAACAAACTCATTATCAGGTCACCTCTTCGTACAGAATATAGAATTGCATTTCCTCATCTTTACAACAATAGACCCAGGAAAGTGAGGCTTAGTATATATCACACTCCAATGATTATGTACATAAAAACTGAGGATCCTGATCTACCTGCATTTTATTATGATCCCTTGATACACCCCATAACCACCACCCACAAAGAGCGGCGTGATAAGAAAGTTTCTGAAGATGAGGATGATGATGATTTTCAACTTCCAGAGGGGGTAGAACCACTGCTGACTGACACGCAACTGTACACTGACACTACCGCAGCTGGTATCTCACTGTTATTTGCCCCTCGACCTTTTAACATGAGATCTGGCCGGACAAGAAGAGCTGAAGATATACCACTAGTGTCAGAGTGGTATAAAGAGCATTGGTATGATGTTTCTTTCATTTGTTTTGTGCTGTGCATATTAGTTGTTTCACTTTTCATGAACTTCTAAAGAGCCTCTCTTATTAGCAGCAAATCTTATTCCTACTACTTGATATATTTTGCAGTCCTCCTTCCTATCCTGTCAAAGTTCGGGTGAGCTACCAAAAATTGTTGAAGTGCTTTGTACTGAATGAGCTGCACCACAGACCTCCCAAGGCTCAGAAAAAGAAGCATTTGTTCAGGTCTCTTGCAGCTACGAAATTTTTTCAGAGTACCGAACTTGATTGGGTGGAAGTTGGTCTTCAGGTCTGTAGACAAGGGTATAACATGCTGAATCTGTTGATTCACAGAAAAAATCTGAACTACCTACATCTTGACTATAATTTCAATCTAAAGCCAGTCAAGACCCTCACAACAAAGGAACGTAAGAAGTCACGATTCGGTAATGCTTTTCATCTGTGCCGTGAAATTCTTCGTTTGACAAAACTTGTAGTTGATGCCAATGTCCAGTTTCGCCTGGGTAATGTGGATGCCTTCCAATTGGCTGACGGTTTGCAGTATATTTTTTCACATGTTGGCCAATTGACTGGGATGTACCGTTACAAGTATAGGCTTATGCGACAGATTAGAATGTGCAAGGACTTGAAGCACTTAATTTATTACCGTTTCAATACTGGGCCAGTTGGGAAAGGACCTGGATGTGGTTTTTGGGCACCAATGTGGAGGGTGTGGCTGTTCTTTCTTCGTGGGATAGTGCCATTGCTGGAAAGATGGCTAGGAAATTTACTTGCTAGACAGTTTGAGGGTCGTCATTCCAAGGGTGTTGCTAAGACTGTTACCAAGCAGCGTGTTGAAAGCCACTTTGATTTGGAACTTCGAGCTGCAGTTATGCATGATGTTCTTGATGCCATGCCAGAAGGCATCAAACAGAATAAGGCAAGAACCATCTTGCAGCATTTGAGTGAAGCTTGGCGTTGTTGGAAAGCGAACATCCCCTGGAAGGTTCCAGGTTTGCCTGTTCCCATTGAAAATATGATTCTTCGTTATGTCAAGGCAAAAGCAGATTGGTGGACTAATGTAGCCCACTATAATCGTGAGCGTATCAGACGAGGAGCTACAGTTGATAAGACAGTTTGTCGCAAAAATCTGGGGAGGCTGACTCGTCTGTGGCTAAAAGCAGAACAAGAACGACAACATAATTATTTGAAAGATGGACCATATGTGACTCCTGAGGAAGCTGTTGCTATTTACACTACGACTGTTCATTGGCTGGAATCTAGGAAGTTCTCCCCCATTCCATTCCCCCCATTGTCATATAAGCATGACACAAAGCTTCTTATCCTTGCTTTGGAGAGATTGAAGGAATCTTATAGTGTTGCTGTCAGATTAAATCAACAGCAGAGAGAAGAGTTGGGTCTCATTGAACAGGCTTATGATAATCCCCATGAGGCTTTGTCCCGCATTAAGCGTCATCTCCTCACACAGCGTGCATTTAAGGAAGTTGGCATTGAGTTCATGGATCTTTACAGCTACCTGATTCCTGTTTATGAGATTGAGCCACTTGAGAAGATTACAGATGCATATCTTGATCAATATCTGTGGTATGAAGGGGACAAACGGCATCTATTTCCCAATTGGGTTAAGCCTGCGGATACCGAGCCGCCTCCCCTACTGGTATATAAATGGTGTCAGGGAATCAACAACCTTCAAGGTATATGGGACACTAGTGAGGGGCAATGTGTGGTAATGCTTCAGACCAAATTTGAGAAGTTCTTTGAAAAGATTGATTTAACAATGCTCAACAGGCTCTTGCGTTTGATCCTTGACCACAACATTGCTGATTATGTCACTGCAAAGAATAATGTTGTCTTGAGTTACAAGGATATGAGTCACACAAACTCATATGGCCTTATAAGGGGCCTCCAGTTTGCCTCGTTTGTTGTACAATATTATGGACTTGTGTTGGATTTGCTTCTCCTTGGATTGACTCGAGCTAGTGAAATTGCTGGTCCACCACAGATGCCAAATGAGTTCATGACCTATTGGGATGCCAAAGTGGAAACACGGCATCCTATTCGGCTGTACTCTCGCTATATTGACAAGGTGCATTTACAATTCCGCTTCACTCATGAAGAGGCCCGGGACCTTATCCAGCGTTACCTTACAGAACATCCTGACCCCAACAACGAAAATATGGTTGGATACAACAATAAGAAGTGTTGGCCGCGAGATGCTAGGATGAGGCTCATGAAACATGATGTCAATTTGGGTAGGAGTGTTTTCTGGGATATGAAGAACCGTCTTCCAAGGAGCATCACAACACTAGAATGGGAGAACAGCTTTGTCTCTGTTTACAGCAAAGATAATCCAAACTTGCTCTTTAGCATGTGTGGATTTGAGGTCCGGATATTGCCCAAGATAAGAATGACACAAGAGGCATTCAGCAACACAAGAGATGGGGTTTGGAACTTGCAGAATGAGCAGACCAAAGAGCGGACTGCTGTTGCCTTCTTAAGAGTTGATGAAGAACATATGAAAGTTTTTGAAAATCGAGTGAGGCAGATTCTTATGTCTTCAGGATCAACTACATTCACAAAAATTGTGAACAAATGGAACACGGCCCTTATAGGTACTCCTAGGGTCCTTCTGTCTGACCCTTGTTTGAACTTCTTATTTGTTATCTTATGCAGCTATATTCAGTGAACTTTTTTCGGGTTTCCCTTGTCAGGTCTCATGACATACTTCCGTGAAGCCACTGTGCATACTCAAGAGCTCTTAGATTTGCTGGTCAAGTGTGAAAACAAAATTCAGACTCGGATAAAGATCGGATTGAACTCCAAAATGCCAAGCAGGTAAACATTGTGCACATCAGCTTTTGTTTGGTTTTCCCGTTCTTGAACATTGCTTTGTGCAAGTGCTGACAGATGCCCAGCTCATCAGGTTTCCTCCAGTTATTTTCTATACACCAAAAGAAATTGGAGGTCTTGGGATGCTTTCTATGGGTCACATCTTGATTCCACAAAGTGATCTTCGATATAGCAAGCAAACAGATGTTGGTGTGACCCACTTCAGGAGTGGGATGAGTCATGAAGAAGACCAGTTGATTCCAAATCTTTATCGATATATTCAGGTATCCCATAAGTTTCTTCTTCCATATTCTTTCAATTTACTTAGTGGAGTTATATCTTCAGCATGGGTTTAATTTTGCTGCTTTGTGGACAGCCATGGGAAAGTGAATTCATTGATTCACAGCGTGTCTGGGCTGAGTATGCTTTGAAGAGGCAGGAAGCTCAGTCACAGAATAGGCGTTTAACTCTTGAGGATCTGGAGGTGAATTCTCTGATATATTTAGGTGTTTTGTCATGCTTGGTGCTTTAACACATTGATACATTGTTACATATTTTCCTTTTGTGAAAAGATGAAAGTTTATGTTCTTCATATGGTTGATTTTGAAAGAGCTTTCCTAGAGTGGAAATATCGTTCTCATTGTCTGAATCATGTCCACAGGATTCATGGGATAGGGGAATACCTAGAATCAATACTTTGTTCCAAAAGGATCGTCACACATTAGCATATGATAAAGGGTGGAGAGTCCGAACTGATTTCAAACAATATCAAGTTCTGAAGCAGAATCCTTTCTGGTGGACACACCAGAGACATGACGGAAAACTTTGGAACTTGAATAACTACAGAACTGATGTCATCCAGGCTCTTGGAGGGGTGGAGGGAATACTGGAGCATACTTTATTTAAAGGAACATAGTAAGTGTACATTCAATTGCTTTGTCTTTTCACATGTCATGGTCTGTTATCATGCATCATATGCTTATGCTTGTTGCATTTGGTTGTATGCCCCCCTCTTAAGCGATGGGACTTGGCAGTTTAAATGTGGAGAACTGTTGGATCTACAAATATTTAAGCTTTTTTATATTTTTATCTATGTGGGAGGGAGGATTTGGTTATGCAACAGAATCCTTTCTTTCTTCAATGCATTAAAAAGAATTTGATGGTGATTTGGTATCTTAAAAGGTATTCCATTAGATGTTGCAAATGGACTTACTATGGGTTCTAATTTCAGCTTTCCAACATGGGAAGGTCTCTTCTGGGAGAAAGCATCTGGTTTTGAGGAATCCATGAAGTATAAAAAGTTGACAAATGCACAGAGATCTGGGCTCAACCAAATTCCCAACCGCAGATTCACTTTGTGGTGGTCCCCTACAATAAATCGTGCAAATGTGTATGTGGGATTCCAAGTGCAGTTAGATCTTACCGGAATATTCATGCATGGGAAGATTCCAACATTGAAGATATCATTAATTCAGATATTCCGTGCCCATTTGTGGCAGAAGATCCATGAGAGTGTTGTCATGGATCTTTGTCAGGTTTTGGATCAGGAATTGGATGCATTGGAGATTGAAACAGTCCAAAAGGAAACAATCCATCCTAGGAAAAGTTACAAGATGAATAGCTCTTGTGCTGACATTCTTCTGTTTGCTGCTCATAGATGGCCTATGTCGAAGCCTAGTCTGGTGGCAGAGACAAAGGATGTATTTGACCAAAAAGCTAGCAATAAATACTGGGTAGATGTTCAACTGCGCTGGGGAGATTATGATTCTCATGATATCGAGCGTTATATTAGAGCAAAATTTATGGATTATACTACAGATAACATGTCTATCTACCCATCGCCAACGGGAGTGATGATTGGGATTGACCTGGCGTACAACTTGCATTCTGCTTTTGGCAATTGGTTTCCTGGGTCGAAGCCACTTCTTGCACAGGCTATGAATAAGATCATGAAGGTGCTTCTTCTGTATGCCCTTAATGCCTGTTTGTACCTTATATATGGAGTGTTTAGTTAATGAGTATGCAAAAGTGCTAATCCTTGCTTATTTTTGTGCAGTCAAACCCAGCTCTGTATGTCTTGAGAGAACGGATAAGAAAGGGTTTGCAATTGTATTCTTCCGAGCCTACAGAACCTTATTTGTCATCACAAAATTACGGCGAGGTCTTCAGCAATCAGATTATTTGGTTTGTTGATGATACTAATGTCTATCGTGTTACTATCCACAAGACATTTGAGGGGAATCTCACCACGAAACCCATCAATGGTGCAATATTCATATTTAATCCTCGGACTGGACAGCTGTTTTTGAAGGTGGGTTAATATTTCCAAGTGCCATCTTGTAGTCAATTTTTTAATTGTCTTGCTCTATCTTAATTTTATTTTCCCTTGCTATTGTATCACTTTTTTTGGATAGGTTATCCACACAAGCGTCTGGGCTGGACAGAAGCGTCTCGGTCAGTTGGCCAAGTGGAAAACAGCAGAAGAAGTGGCTGCTCTTGTGCGATCTTTGCCTGTTGAGGAGCAGCCAAAACAAATTATTGTGACCCGTAAAGGAATGTTGGATCCCTTGGAAGTTCACTTGTTGGATTTCCCCAACATAGTAATCAAGGGTAGTGAGCTGCAGCTTCCATTCCAGGCCTGCTTGAAGATTGAGAAATTCGGTGATCTGATATTGAAGGCTACAGAGCCACAAATGGTCTTGTTCAACATATATGATGATTGGTTGAAGAGCATCTCCTCT
The DNA here is from genome assembly GCA_028571085.2 of Nepenthes alata. Taxonomy (NCBI): domain Eukaryota; kingdom Viridiplantae; phylum Streptophyta; class Magnoliopsida; order Caryophyllales; family Nepenthaceae; genus Nepenthes; species Nepenthes alata. The sequence continues at coordinate 2,034 of JAOVVI020003197.1, read as the reverse complement.
TATACAGCATTTTCAAGACTCATCTTGATCCTGCGTGCACTTCATGTCAACAATGAGAAGGCTAAAATGTTGCTGAAGCCTGACAGGACTGTTGTCACAGAGCCCCACCACATTTGGCCCTCGCTTACCGATGATCAGTGGATGAAGGTAATCAGTCTAGGCCCACTATCTTTTTCATCATCTTCTTAGTCATTTACGAATTTTATATATTTCATTTTCAGTGAACTATTACTATTTCCTGTTGTGTCATTGTTAACAAAAAAAAACCACCTATTGTTAAATGCAGGTTGAGGTTGCTTTGAGAGATCTTATACTCTCCGACTATGCCAAGAAGAATAACGTCAACACGTCTGCCCTGACGCAGTCTGAGATCCGCGATATTATACTTGGTGCTGAGATCACCCCTCCCTCACAGCAGAGGCAACAGATTGCTGAGATTGAGAAGCAGGTTAGTTGCTGCAGTCCTAATTTTGCACATTTTTTTGTTAGATGTAGGTGGCTAAATTTCATTTGCGGTTCCCTTATGAATATGGCTAAACTGCTTTGCATTTTCCTTCAGGCTAAGGAAGCAAGTCAATTAACAGCAGTCACGACCCGAACGACAAACGTGCATGGTGATGAATTAATTGTTACCACTACAAGCCCCTATGAGCAAGCAGCCTTTGGCTCTAAGACTGATTGGCGTGTGAGAGCAATCTCAGCTACAAATCTCTATCTCCGTGTAAATCATATCTACGTGAACTCAGAGGATATCAAGGTAGGAATCTTTTTCTTCATCTCATCACAAACTGAATCTACTGGCTTTGCTTATGCATTTTTTTATGATTTCATGCTGTTTTAAGTTGGATGTGGTTTTATTTTGTGTTTTCAGGAAACGGGCTATACCTATATCATGCCCAAGAACATTTTAAAGAAGTTCATCTGCATAGCAGATTTGAGGACTCAAATTGCAGGGTACTTGTACGGTATAAGCCCCCCAGACAATCCCCAGGTTAAGGAGATTCGTTGTATCGCCATGCCACCACAATGGGGGACCCATCAGCAAGTGCATCTCCCTTCAGCTCTCCCTGAGCATGATTTCCTGAACGATTTGGAGCCTTTGGGATGGATGCACACACAACCAAATGAGCTCCCTCAGTTGTCGCCGCAGGTTTTTAATCTTCCTCCTTTATCTTCAAACCATGCATGAGGAATATGATTTATTTTTTTCCTTGGGAGAGTGGGGGAGGTTGGAGGTGTCGAGGTATAAGCTTCTTTTTGACATTAGTGTAGGAACAAGGGGGCTTCACCTTCGCCTCGGCTTTGAAGCCATTGGATATAAATTTAATGCCCCGTATGTTTTGTTTAAAATAAAATAAATAAATAAAAGAGGAAGAAAAAACACCTGGGTAGTTGGATTTATATCCGGTGGCCTTGGAACCGAGGCAAAGGGTTTGTTGAGGTGCAGAACACCCCACCCCCCAGCAACTCGTTGTGCAATGTTCTATGCCTTACTAAAGGATATATCCTGTGTGCAGGATGTCACTGCTCATGCACGGATATTGGAGAATAATAAGCAGTGGGATGGAGAGAAATGCATAATCTTGACTTGCAGTTTCACTCCGGGTTCTTGCTCGTTAACTGCATACAAGCTTACACCAACAGGGTACGAGTGGGGCCGTGCCAACAAGGACACCGGAAGCAATCCTCATGGTTACCTGCCAACACACTACGAGAAAGTCCAGATGCTTCTGAGTGACCGTTTCCTTGGATTCTACATGGTAAGATTATCCTAACATGTGAAGTTTCCTCTAGTCTAATCCGATTTCATCTTTTTTAAAGACTGAACTAGTTCATGTTTTTTGGGTTTGCTCCTCAGATGCCAGATAATGGTCCATGGAATTATAACTTCATGGGGGTGAAACATAGTGCGAGCATGAAGTACGGAGTGAAGCTTGGGACACCCCGAGAGTATTACCATGAGGACCACAGGCCTACACATTTCTTGGAGTTCAGCAACTTGGAGGAGGGCGACATTGCGGAGGGCGATCGTGA
>JAOVVI020003196.1:0-16267 GCA_028571085.2 Nepenthes alata | reverse complement strand
CTGCAAAACTTATCAACTCTGGAAAGTCAATGCTCTACACAGCTGCCAGTATTCCAGACAAGTCTTCGGTTCTTGCTGCGCACCAGTCCGCAAACCATCTCCTGTGTACAAGTCCGCAGACATTATCCCATGTCTTTGGGCCTTATCCTGGCACCAGTCCGCGAACCATCTCCTACGCACAATTCCTCGGGCCTTTTTCAGCGCACAAGTCCTAAACGGTTTCCATACCGGTAATACCAACCAGTAAATTCCTTGCATGCAACTCCAGTAAGGGTGTCTCCGAAAATGGACTCCCGCATTTTTCACTCCAGAGAATCCACTCCAAAAAATCCAGTCCTACAAATGTACTCCGGATTTTCACTCCTTCATTTGTATCACTACGTCCGCAAATCCACTCCATCCGCAAAGCCCACTCCGCCCGTGGAACCACTCCGTTAGCGCTCCACTCTGGCAAATGATCCACTCCGCTAGCAAAGTCACTCCGCCGCTGATCACTCCGTCCGCAAAATCACTCTACTAGTAGATCACTCCGCCTGCAGAGTCACTCCACTCCGCAAGTGAATCCACTCTGCCAAATGCCCACTCCGCCATTTGGCCATTCCGGCAATTGTCACTCCGGCAATTGCCTACTCCAGGAATTCCACGGGCCTTATCTCCACAAAATCCTCGGCCCTTTTCCTGCACACCAGTCTGCGGACTATCTCCTGTGCACAAGTCCTCGGGTCTTTCTTAGCGCACAAGTCCGTAGACCACAACCGTGCAAAGTCCTCAGTCCTTGATACCACTAGTCGTCCATGGTCCTTTGCTACAGTCAGTTTGCAGCACATCGCACAAGCACTATGTAACATCCGATGACTTTCCATTTGTTGAGTTATCCTACAAGGGCGTGACCAAACCCAACACCATTTAGATTCATATCAAGTCACACTACAAACTTTTCGGGTCGAGTTTTAAAATGGGCCGGTTATACAAAATAAATTTGGATCACACTTAAAAATAATATATATTTTTTAACAATTTTTAAAATTTTAAGATAAAAATACTTCTAAACGGTGATAACCATCCCCACTCCGCAGCCAACACAAAATTAGTTCCCCGCTTTGATCCCACCCCAATTTTCAATGGGGTGGGAAGGGTAATTGACAAAATGCCCTGCCCTGTTGTGCCTCATTGTCATACCTACCAACGATAATTGACTCGTTCACAATGGTTAATTTATTCGTTAACATTATGTTGATAGAGATGGAGCCTCTAATCCTCTATCACTCATCACAAAGGATTAATTACCTCTTCTTGTTGAGACTCTATTATCCAACATGTTGCTTGGGTGGGAGAAGAGATCAGACTCAGCTCGGGGATGGAAATGGCTTGCTGGTTGGATGGCTGAACGCTTCACCGACTCAAACTCACTTCTTAACTGATCATACATCTCATCAAGTTTCCTCTTCTGCCTGGGGCATCATTAGCAACATTTTCAAATTATTCAAGTGCAAGTTAATGATTCTGAGAAGCATAAAAAGGTGTTGAAGACTTGCCTTGATTTTTCAGCAAACTTTTCTTGTAGCTCCTGCTTATCCTTTGACAAGTTTTCAATTTCCTGTTCCATTATCTGACACCTCTTGCCCATTTTCTGGTACGCAGTATGCAGCTGCTCCATTTTCTCAGTGAACTTTGCTTGCATGGCCTCACATTTCTGCCGGCATTGTGCCACTATCTTGCTCATTTTGAATTGCATCTCGATTTCCTTTTGCCCAATATAGAACATGACACTTTTGTATGCACTCTTCATCACTAGGATTGTTTCAGGAAAGACAGAAAAAAAAAAGTATTTCACATAGAAGATTACATTATAAAATATAGATGAAAAAGGGACAGCTTGGTGGATGAAAGCTCTCCCTATAAGTGGTTCTAAGGAAGAGTCGTATTAATTTTTAATATATTATACGCAGTCTTACTCTGAAATATGTAAGAATCTATTTCCATAGTTCAGACTTGTGATCAACAGGTCAGACTATGACTATTCTTTTGTTGTACTAAGAGTCTCTTTCAATATAAAATGTAACAAGATCATGTAGGTTTGCACTCGAGTAGAGATATTGCCTATCCAAGACCAAGTCTTTCATTAGCCTTGTACTGTTCCATAGGTAATACTTGAATGATATACTACTACTCTCCTGGCACAACGAGTGAAGTATGGACTGACCTCGGAAAGAAATCATTCAGGCTCCAAGGAAACAAGTACAAACTTATATACAAATATGAGAGTTTGAATTCTTCTGCTTGTTCTAATCCATTAGTTGATAAACCTAGTTGGTACGCCTACCAAAATGGATACTGAGACTTCTTCTATGGGCGGTAACTCTAATGACTGAAGTAGAGGAAACCAAAGCACTAGGCTTGATGAAGCCAGAGCCATTCACGGCTGGGAGAACCAGGCTCTCTTGATAAAAATTTTGGCTCTACCACATTTTCAAACTCTCATAAGTTAGTTTTATGAATCCCAGAATATGACCCTTCAGTTTCTTTCATCCACTTTAGCCCACAAAGTCACCAAAAGGATCTTTCCTTGGAAAATGAAACAAATTTTCTTAGTTTATCTACTATTAGTGACTAAAGGAATGAGACTTTCATCTTTACGAGATAGGAGAAGCTATTATTAGACAGTGGTATCCGATTCTCTAACTATATTATATAATGAGTGAGAGACTGCCTTATTAGATAGCAGCATCCCATATAGTTAGTACTATGATGTTCGTAAAATTTTTGGGAGTATTTTTTAGGATACGAATTTGTGGAGCTATGCCAACCATTGCCATCTGCAAGTTGGATAATGAAAACATCAGGTGCACTGTTACTTCGAACCAAAACAAAAATGAAAACATCAGATTAACAATCTTAAGAAGCAGCAGAAGCTGAAAACTCCAAAACATAGCATCAAATTGCTTTTAAATAAGCTGCTGACAATAAAGAGATCTTGGGAACTGCTGCTTACATTTGTCCACTCGTCATTTGGATTGATATCCACAGGTTTTATAAGGCTGACAAGTGGAAATATATATATATATTCAGCAAAAAAGAAGATCATTTGGCCAAGCAACATTATGAAATGTATTTTCAGATTCCTGGATGAATTTGCAGCCACCAATTGGAATTCCTCAAAAGCAGCAACCTAAGAAGCATGGACACTTGAAATGGGATAAAGACATGACACAACAACGACACATTATTTTTCTACAAATGAGGACACAACGGGATGGGGACATTGTAACTAAAATTCATGATTTATTTATAGCTATAATAACGTAATATTCAATACCACTATTTTATACTAAGATATAAATAAAAAATGCATATTCCTTTTTTTATCATCTAAAAAAAACTAAAAATGTCCAATAACACACCTCACATAATTAAAAAAAAATGACGAGGGCTTAGGGTTTTAATTATTTCTAAATTACAAAATAGTCCAATTTTCTTTAATTTATATTAAAATTTTTATTTCTTAAAAGTCACAAAATAGTCTGGGTCCAAAATATGCTGCAGCATGTCAGAGTCAAAGAAAAATAATAAAAAGATCCAAAATGTTGGTGCTTCTTAGGCAACAACTAGAGCAGAGAGAATGCAAGGCTAGTGTTAGATGCCAACAAGTTAAAAATTTTCTCTCCAGTGACCATCTGATGTGACCCTAAAACTATAGTATAGCTTATCAACGATGAGGAAGATAGACAATGCAACTAATGCAGTATACTCCCCAACGCCTCTCAGAAACATCGATAGAAAAGGGGGATAAATGGATGAAATGTCAGAAGAAAGAATCTGACTTCAAGAGTCCTATGACCTGACTGATACTACAATTAAGTACAGAATGCAAACCACATTTAATTAACTCGAAAACCATCACCATTAAATGCTGCTTACCCCTTAGATAGCACTTCATCACAAATAGGGCATGCTCCATCACTGCTTAGGATCTTGCTAGCATCTTCTGTGCCTTATTACAATGTTAAGAACATGATGGGTGACCACAGCAACCTCAGGAGAAGAGAAGGAAGGCCACGATATTGTTCAGAAAAAAATAACAACAAAGGCAAAATTGACAAGTTCTATGCCACGAGGATACACAAGAGGTGTCCACATCTGGTCGAAACAGCTTGACCTTCCAATTCTCTCCAGCATGCATTGCATCTCATTTCAACCTACAGAGGGAAAAATATATTCAATACCATGCATACTTAGAACCCAAAACAACCTGCAGAATATGATAACTTGTCATTTCACAGAGGGCCTCTAAGATTCCTCTGCACCGGCTAGTTTGAACTTTTGAAAACAAAAGAAATGGGTTTATGTGACTTCATCTAAACAAGCACCAGACTTGCGATAAAACATGACTAGATAAGTAAGGCACGACAATTCAGTGCTCAATGCTGAGCAATGATGCTTGGTTGGCTTTTTCATAGCTCTAATGCATATGAAGCATGTTACAGACACAATAACGACAGAACCAAGCCTCTTCCCGAACCACTTGCAGAAGGCCACGTTCAAGGATGAGTCAAGCCCTGATGTTAATGCTAGGTGAATTTCCAGACATTTAAACTCTTACCAAGAAGGAGATAATTCTAATCTTTACCATTAATGAAGTGGTTGTAATCAATCAAACACTTATCAAGAGAGGTATAACTCCAACAAGTGGAGGGTACCCAAAAGAGAAAGCATCACCACACAAGGCTCCTAATTCCAGCTGGCTAGTCCCAAGGCTTGTGGATGTTTTCAAGCCTCCTTGGGTGGCCCAAATTCATCCCTCGGCAGTTTTCCTTTCCCCATGGCACAAAAGCTCCCTGCTCTTTAAATTAGGATGTTTTTTTCATTTATAGGTAGGATAGAGTTAAAAGATATGAAATATTTCCTGTTTAGGAAGAATAGTTTTATTTCTTAACGAGTCTTTAATCCTCTAATTGACGAGTGAGTCCCAATATCCTATGGTGAGTAAGTCCCAAGGTAGATCATTAAAACGTTGAATAAGTCCCTTTCCATTTTATAATCTCCCTCCAAAACCATTATCCTATCTTACGACAATATATTATCCCATCCTTTTGCTTTTCTCTCGGCAAATTCATCCCCATAGCTCCATTTCCTTTGTTTTCTATATACAATAGATTCATTCCACCACTTTCCCAAGTTGTAACACCCTCTATTTCCCCCTGAAGTCTCTAATTAATTCAAATACAAACAGTTCACCCTATTTGAGAAGTTGTTCTTTTTTTTTTTTTCCAATTAGGTACAAAAAAATCTTTCCGGTGTCAATTGATATCAGAAAAGATTATGGCTCCAGAATTATGAAGCTAAAACGGCAAAGTGCGACCATGCCTGATATTAATTTCAAAATATTGATGCCATAAACTAAGGTAATCTACTTCCGATATGTGGAGGAAATTGGACAAAATCCTCCTTAGGATGCCACAATGCAATCCCCCAAAAGACCGACGATTCATTGGTGCCAAGCAAGGCGCCTGAGAAGCAAAATTGGGGGAATTCCAGCTCCTATCCCATTTCCAAGTAACAGCTGCATGCACCATTGACCCATATGGATATTTCTGATTTTGATGGAAAATTTAATCATAAAGCCTACATCAACTGTATTGCCTACTTGGAACATTACTTTAAATTGAAGAATATGACAGAAGATAGGAAATTGCAGTTCACCTCTGCAAAACATAAAACAGCCACCCTGATTTGGTGGCAATGCTACAAAAACAGCCGCGAAAGAAGATGAGATCCCTTGGTCACCACTTGGACTGACATGAAGGAAAAGTTTGATGAGAGGTAGTCACCTTTTGATTACCTTCTCGTCCTAAATCACAAGAGACCAAGAGACACCCCTCCAAGGTCTAATTGAGCTATCGGCCACAACAAATCTGTCTAATTTTCTGCCAAGCAAGAAAAATATAATGATTTGGTTGGGGGTGCTAGCAACCCAACAGTCAAAAATTGCAAAAGACCCATCGAAAAAGTTGAATATTTCTTTTGTGGAAGGGTGGGCCACCTAGCCTGTGCCTGCCCGACAAAAAGAACCAAAATGAGATTTACCTTTGCTGAGCAATTGAACCAGATCACCAAATTTGTGGAAACCGAGTCACACAACGATGATGTTCCTAACCAAGAGATTGTGAAACATGATAACCACAATGATGCTTGTGTGCCAATTGAAGAGACGAGATCAACCATGCCCAACAAGGAAGTTTGCATGCCAACGAATGATGAGCAGAGATTGGGGTGTGCAAGTCCTCAAATCTGCCAATCAAAAGTAGATGGCAGTTATATCACCTTGTTTGATGAATCAGCCCATATGCCTATAGAGATTGAAGAAGGTGAAACCCGCCAGAGTCTTGCTTGCCGACCAAATTTTCTTAAATACTAAGGAAGCCAAATTCCATGCGGATTTTTCTGTGGATGTTCTGAGGTGTGAAGATCATCCACAACACGAGTCGAAAAATCCAAAAGCACTCCTTCTGGAAGTATGGGAAGATGTGACACTCTTAAACTCGAGGACAATTTTTTTTCAAAGTGTTGGAGAAGATGTTAATAATGGACACAATAGTGATAGAATCGAGCCACTCACCCAACCACTTGCACAAGGCCACGTTCTAAGGATGAGTCAAGCCCTGAAATTAATGCTAGGCAAATGTCCAATCCTTCAAACTCTAACAAAGAAAGAGCTAACTCCAATCTCTGCCATTAGATAAGGAGGAGTTCCGAGCAATCAAAAACTTACCAAGAGATGAATAATTCCAACAAGTGGAGGGTTTCAAAAGAGAAAGCATCACCATCCAGGGCTCTTAATTCCAGCGGGCTAGTCCCTAGGCTCATGGATATCTTCAAGCCTCCTTGGGTGGCCCGAATTCATTGCCTTGGCAGTTTTCCTTTCCCCATGAAACAGCAGCCCCATCCCCTTCAAATTAGGATGTTGTTTTCATTTGTACATAGACTAGAGTAAAAAGAAAATAATTTTTTCCTATTTAGGAAGAAGAGTTTAATTGGTCAAATGAGTCCCTTTCCATTTTGTAATCCCCCTCCAGAAAGATTATCCTATCCTTTGGCAATACATTATCCCATCCGTTTGTTTTCCTCTTGGCAGATTCATCCCCAAAACCCCAATTCCTTTGTTTTCTATTTACAGTAGATTCATTCCACTACTTTCCCCAGTTGTAACAGCCTCTATTTCCCCTGTTAGTCTCTAATAAATTCAAATACAAGCATTCTACCCTGTTTGAGAAGTTGTTCTTTGTTTTAAATTATTTCCTAAAAATCTTGCCATCGGTAAGGACTCATGGCTGAAAGCCATAATTAAGAACAGCGCTAGGGAATCAATATCAAATGAGAATACACAGCCATCTGCCTGAGAGGATAGTTAAGACAAATAAAATCCATTCTTAACCCAAAATGTAAAGAGCTCAGATATGCAGAATAAGATAACAAATTTTCAATATCGTTCAACCATCAGTGTTTCTAGTTTGGATTGACCACAAATTCTCTTTTACATGACCAAAAACATTCCAAAAGTAAAGATGTCATACATAAAGATGTCTACTACAATCACAATTGTTTGCCATGATGGCACTTACTGGCATGTGATGGCTAACAAGATGGATCCAAAGATAGGAGGATGTAAAACATAAAACTACTCACTTTCTTAGCCTTGTGAAGGTAAAATGAAGATGCTCTTGGCTTAAAGTATCAATCCATAACAAAAACTGAGAGATACCTGTGATTTCCAACTATCAATAAGAGGCTACCAGTTTTGTAATGGTTATGCTCGAACATATTAGGACTTATCCAACAAAATGAACTATTTAGGACTTGTGCTGAAATAAAGATTATCACATTTCAATTGCCCTTGTCCATGGGGTTATCTGTGCTTTAGAAGGCCAACTATAAGGCCGAATTTCTTCAAAAAACATTTTATAGCAACTTAACTTTACCAGCAAATATGAGGCTCTATAAAAGGAAGCTGATCCTTATGCAATTTCCAATTTTGTTAAATAAGCTGATTCTGAAGAATTTAGCAGATCTGAATTTTATAGAATGATGATTTGCTGACAAACTCTATCATGAGTTGTTCTGAACAAATGAAGATTATGATATTTCAATTTCACCTCTAACTTCTTTATGGGGGTTATCTTGTGTTATAAAATGCTAACTACAAGGTCAAATTTGTTCAAATGCATTGTACGACAACTTGATTCATCATCAATTGTGGTTCTATAAGAAGATGCTGATCAAAATGCAATCTCCAAGTTGTTGAATAAGCTGCACAAATTAGCAGATCTGAAACCCACGGAATGACGATTTGAATGAACAAATTCCAATTGCTGAATTGGATCCCTCTTATTCGCTTTTCATAGATCCCCAGAAAGAAAAATAAGAAAAATAACTCAGATCCCATGTGTGCTTAGTGTTGAATCTATTTGCCTCTTTATTACTTGTCCATTTTAATGATGACCACAACTCTACTTTCTTAGATTTACTACACTTTAACTTCATCTGAATGTTTAAAGCTCATGATTACACATATTTTGTTGTCAAGTTGGCATCATATCCACAACAAATTTTTTGATCATCACAGATTGAATTTTGGTGACAAAATAATTACAAATTTGCTTGATCACATTTTTTATCTGATTTACGTGTGCCATTTGTTTTGAATTCAAATTATTTGGAGCCAAAATTAATTGAAATGAAAAATCATTTTAAAAGGATTTCCGTAAATTCACATTTGAAGCAAGTGTGATATCTTCCATTTTCTTAATTGATTGTGATTATTTTGTTTGAAGACTTTCTTGCAATATCTTTAAAGATCTTATCTTGATTTTTTTTCACCAAGTCAAATAAATCTCGCTTATCTTACTTGCTAAATTCCCTTTGAAACATTTTATGGTACATTAGCCATAAGCTCATGAATGAAAAAAATTCAGATTTGAAATTCAAGTCATGCATTATTTGGTAAGTGATATGTAGCTTGATTTATGTATTATTCGCTATCACTTTTCCATAGTTGAAAATGTTGAGATGTTCCACCAAAGAGGTCCCATCTTTATAAACGAGATTTACAAGCCTTTTGACCACAAAGACCTTATTTTGAGAGGTCTGGTCGGCCAGCTTCTTCCATAGAGCCCAAGCATCTGTTTCCTTCATGATGTACTGGAACATTGTTGTCTATCCATTGAAGGATATAACCAACAATCTTCTGGTTCATCTGCTCCCACTCCTTGGAAGTGTTTTCACCGGGCTTGGCACTCTCCCCCTCAATCAGTTTGTACAAATCTGTACAAAAGAGAATGTCCTCCATTCTCGAATTTCATATTGAGTAGTTTGAAACTGTCAATATGACATGACATGATTACTACTAGCGTCCTCCATTTTTAGGAACCTTTCTGTGACCCGAAAATCTAGTGCAGGCTTTGATACCAGTTTTTACTAAGACTGACAAGTGATGTAGAATTTCAAATCCCTAATGGTGAACAGAAAATGGAATGAACTAAGAACAATACGGCAAAAAAATATGACAAACACAACACAAAAAATTTTATATGGAAAATTCTTCAAAATAAAAGGAAAAATCCACAAAACACAAAGTCCAAATATATTCCACTATAATGATAATGGGTCAAATATACAACATCTACCACTCCAAATAGTGAAATACAACAATTTACACAAGTAAAACGAATATCATTTTCTCTCACTTTTAATGTTTACAAAGTTGTTCCTATGTGTTTTTCTCCATAGTTTAAGTTTGTACACCCTCTCTGTGTTTACAAATTATATCACTTTGAATTCCAGAGCATTGAGTATGCCCAAGCTTGTAGTTCTTAGACTCTTTAAATAGAGAAAACATGCGTGGTAGCAGTTTTTGGCTATCAAACAAGAGTTCGCATAATTTGATTGATCACGATTCTCTATATTCCATTTATTAGTGAAGTTTCTAGGGAATTTATTATAGGAATGTTTCCAATAAAATGGTTTACCATTTGTCCCAACTACCTTCTTTAGTCCAACTGAAGTGAGACACTTACTTTGACTCCATCGAAGTAAACATGAACTTGGGACTCACGTGAGAATGACCCATCCCACACTACTTAATCTTTACAAAACCCAAAAATACTTAAAGTAAAGCTCTGATCTAATTAGATGTCCATCAAATCACAATTCATTAAATGTTGGAACTTCCTGGCATGTGATGGCTTATAGAAAGATCTAAAAGTTGGGAGGACTTGGAAGGTTAAAATGAGTCATATCTAACCTTGAGAAGAAAAAATCAAGATGCCTTGTCTCAAAGAATTAAAATATATTCAGAATCTGCTGGATGTACCAAAATTTGGAACTGGCACAAACAAGATTCACTTAGCACGTAGCAAGTTTTGGCGTGATTACGTTTCAACAAATTTGGACTTGTGATGAAAAAATAAAGATTGTGGCAGTTCAGTTGTAGTTGTCACTTGTCTGCGGGGGTTATCTTCTGTTGTTGTGAAAGGCGAACTAAGCGTCAAAATTTTTTCATTAAAAAGCATTATACAAAAACTTAATTGCATGGGTAAATATGAGGTGCTATTAAAAAAAATAAAAAGAAAAAGATACAGATCTATATGCAGTTTCAAAATGTTTTGAATAGGCTTCCGAAAACTAGCAGATACGAAATCAAAAAGATGATGATTCTCCTGAAGAAATGTCAATAACTGAATTGGATAGCAGTCATTCAGACTTATAAGCATCTCTCTGTTCTTTACCTTTCGTAGCACCCGGAGAGAAAAATGACGAACAGTACCTCAGGTTTCATAAATGCACATATCTAACGACATATAAAACATGTGTTACCAATTCTAAAATTGCATGCCAAGCAAACAAAGAAGATCGTACATGTCTCCTGTACGGAAATGACAAGGAAATTTGTCAAATTTTAGGGCTTAGAATTGCACAAAACCCAATTGACCAAAGATAAACAAAACATTCAACAAATCACAGGAGCAATAACATACTTGCAAAAGAAAAACCAACTTACCCCGAGATTATATCACCTTTTGTGGTAATGAACTGAGATTGCATCAAGTTCAAGCGACAAAAAAAAATGAACCTGAAATAAAAAGCAATCTTCCGAGGATACTAATAAAGTATTCCCTTAGAATTTCTCGAATATATATATATATATATATACAGCAGATTATCAGTTAATGTACCAAATTCAAATTCGAGAGAAAGAGAGAGGAGGGGAGGGAGAGAGAACCTGCGATTAGAATAGTGATTTGCTCAAATGAAAAGGAGAGCCACTTTCAGCTCGATGAACGGATTCAAAGCTGGGATCGAGAGGCAGAAGGAGAAAGCGATCGCTACAAGCCTTTTCGACTTCGATAGTACAGCGGGGATTGGCGGGAAGCCTGTTGCCGGCACGGCCAGGGAGTATATCTTCATCTTATGATTTTAGCACGTCAAAAAATTTTAAAAATATTTTTAAATTATTAAAATATCTATCCTTTTTATTAAATATGACTTAAATATATATGTCTTTTAAAAAAATATTTATTTAATTAATTATAAAAAATTATTATATCTAAACTAATTATATACATCATATTATTTAATTCAAATTTCATCAAATAAATCATATATCTTATAATGTGATATATTTTTCTAATATTCTTCAATTTGATTCTTACCATAATATTTATTAAAATGACTAAAATAAGCTTTAAATGTATAACATTATAATCATTTAACAATTTAGACACCATTATTTATACTATAATCAGGTACCTAAAAAATATGAGCCATTGCCATTTTATATCATCATATGATATGATGTGGTTCCTTTCATTTACCATAATAGTCACGTCCCAATCCCGATCCCGTAATTAATATTAAATCAATTATTATTAATTAATCAATTAATTATCAAATAAATCGTTGGACATAAAATTTATATCAATATCTTGACCGACCATAATAAAATAAAATAAATTATACACATGATTAATATCATACCACATCTTATATGGCTCCGATACCGACCTAATCATGATATTAAACCTTACATAATGAGTCATACCTGTCCAATGCATAATCAGAGTATATATTCTGTGAAAAATAAACCATAAATATATTTTGATAACTGGCAATTGAAATAACAGACATAACATCTGATCTTTTAATCTTATTCGTCCGGTAAACATCCAAGCCTCTCACCTGAATAGGTTAATAAAACAAAACAATAAATGAACTAAAAACTCAACAATGCGAATAATATAACAATTAATCATATATAATTTGTATTTAAAATATATCAGCAGGATAATAGATTATGATCTTATATAATAATATGAAGAATTTTTCATAATACTTGTCCAGTAAATTTAGTTTATGCATTACTAGAATTCTTATCATATTCTTATTCATTTTTTTAATATCAAAACATGCTAAAATATAATTTTCCTAGGTACCAATAACCAGTAGTCTTATCGACCAAAGTACCAGACAATCGAAACCGATTTTATACTTGTTCTTATACAATCAAAGGCTATACAATATTATTCAAGATTCGTAAGTGGATTATCATACGCATAACTCTATAAAATATGGTCGAATGTCGCCTCTCACCCATAGATGATAGGTTCGACTCTCGATATACTATTATAATATATTAAAGCATGTTTAATATACTATCCACTGAAATCTTACCATGGTCCAATGTATATTCTTAGTAAAACTCTATAATTTTTTCATAATACATAATTTTCACATTTTAAAAAATAACTCATAATTTTTTGATATAATTGTAAAATTTTTAATATAATTATGTAAATTATTAACATAAAAAACTGGCAGAATTCAGCATAGTGGTGTAAAAATCAACAAGTATATTAAACATGTAGAGGACTTGTGTAGATTTTTCAGAATATATAAATTATAAATTTAACAATTTCTAAACATGCAAGAGAGTTCTTCATGAAAATATGCTTGTAGGAGCATTAAACTGGGATTTCAAAACATGCATGAGAGTAAAATACAGAATTCAGCTAACTTATTCAATATTCATGAATTTAGGCAAAGATTTTATATAAATTTGTAACAAAATGAAGAAAATTTACCATCCATATTAAATATAAATATTATAATTTTAAATTCATATCATGTACGAGTATTAAAATAAGAATATGTTCAAAAAATTATGAAAGAAACAATAACAATAAAAAGAAAGGCTTGAACTACACTTACCTAAACTCCAAAATACCAAAATTCTTGCTTTCATTCACTTAATTTAAACTTCTTTGGCCGGGTCTCTCTTCTTTCTCTCTTCTCCTAGTCTAATTCTCTCTCCTCTCTCTAATTTTTTGAAAAAATGACAAAAAATAAGTCAAGTGTCTATTTATATACAAAGTGATACTCGAACGCTACCCGGGCGCACGTCGGGCACTGAGATTCTTGTCTACAATGCTCAAGTGCGGGCAATCTGCTAGAAACGCTCAAGCGTCCCTCAGACAAGCCTCAAGCGTTGACCCCATGACTTTTGCCGATTAAGTCTTCTTCAGGTGCCGAACAATCCGATCAAATTTTAATTTTTTAACCTATTTTTTCATATTGTTAATCTTAATTTTAATTAAATTAGTTTAATCAATTATTATTATCATAAATTAAGGATTTGGGCCTTATAATAATACTCATAAATTAAATGATTATAGTTTTTAATGAGAAATATCAGTACGATCTAACAATAATGTTTTACTGAAATACTATTTCTTTTATCATTAATCCAAGATATTAAGTTTCAGCAATATAAAAAAAAAAAGAGATAAAAAATACATTATTTAAAATTTTAAATGTCGTGTAATAATATAATTTATAATTATATCATGGGTAATAATAAATACCTATACTATCAACATAATTCATAAGTATCTTTAGTGATAAACCTTAATCAATGGATCTACAATCTTAAATTTTGTATTAATATACTCTATTGGCATACTTTTATCCTTAAATTTTACTTTTAATGATAAAATATTAAATATTTATATACTTAATACCCTTTAAGTATTTGTCATTCTTTTTAAAAAATTACTATAAAATTATCATAATAAACTTTTTGGTAATAATTTTAAATCCTAAAATAAAATTCTATAACCATAATGTATAAACAATGATTTTAAAACATGTCATAAGTTCTACTTCTATCATGGATATAGTAACCATAGATTTTTGTATACTCTTCCATAGAATTGCTCCTTCAATCAAAAGGAAGATAAATCCAGAGTTGAATTTTTTAGTATTTATAAATCTAATATAGTTTAAATCTAAATATCATATCACCTCTAAATGATCTGACTTTCTATAAGCAATCATAAAATCTTTAGTCAATTATAAATATTTTATTATTTTCTTTACATCATGTAATACCCAGAATTTTATTCGAATTAATTTAACATTAATTATAATTTTAAATAAATTGGACATGATAAAAATAATTAAATATTAAAAAATTTTAGAATGATGTTTGGATCGGTTGTATTATCACACAAATAATATTTGAATTTTAGGAATAAAAGGAAATAAAAATATATAATATAATATATATATATATAATAATAAGAAAAGAAAATAAAAAAAAGAAATGAAGGATAAGGATGAAGTGGATCGGGGAGAGGCAGAGAGTGGAGAGAGGGTTTTGGGTTTCGTAGCGGAGGAGGACGGAGGAGGAGGAAGAAGAAAGAGGCGGCGGCGATGGCAGTGCACTGGTGGTCATCGGTGGTGTGCGGCGGCGCGGGTTGGGCTGATGCGATGATGGCGTGCGGTGTGGTGCAGCGAAGCCGCGAGAGGAGAAAGGAGACGGCGGCCCCATAACGGTGCCAGTGCCGGCTGGTGTTGCCGGGGAGACCGTCGAAGGCCGGCAAGCAGAGCGATGGTAGCGGAGCGGTCGGCTGTGGCCGGTAAAGGGCCGTGCGTGGAGGAGAGAGGAAGGGGCACGCGGAGGAGAGCGGAGGAGAGAAGAAGGGGCGCACGGAGGAGAGAGAGGATGCGATAGAGGAGAGAGAAATGCTCGATTGGAATACTTTGGGACATTCATTCTTTCGATCTGTAAAGTACGAGGTTCAGGCAAGTATCTGCAAACTCACTCTTTAATCTAATTTAATTTCTGATATATTTTGGATAATGTTTAGAATTTTTACTAACACGCATGAATTTTTGTATATCCATTTAATTTATTTTGGACATGTATGAGTAGTTTAATGGATTATTTTGGGAGCTTTAAATATATATTTTATAATTTTAAAAATTTATTATTTTTCTGAAATTCCAAAAAATTTATTAGACTCGGTGTATATTTATATCAGTATGTATAAGAAAAATATGCACGAAACTTGCATTGGCCGTGCATTTTCACATGCACGTGTCGGGTTGTGATCACTATATTTGAATTTGAATTATTAGACTATGGTTAGCTCTCAACGGGAAGATTTATTTAAAAATTTCTTTCTGCCGGTAGGAAATACTTGGAGTAGTGACTCTTCCCGTTTAGATAATTTAACTTGACTTTAGAATATATTCGAACGTTCTATTATATCTGACAAGCTTGAGAATTACACCAAAAATCGCAGGTGGTAAAATATTATGAGCAACCTTATCTATGGGTACACAGTATATGAATTTTGGCCTAAAATTATCGGGATTATGTGTAACCCTTTCTCAAGCTGATTTTTAAATAATTAGAACCCATATTTGGTGTATAATTTATATTTTTATATTAATTGATATTAGACTTTGATTTGGATATGGATTTTTAGACTTGGGTTGGATATTCGCCGATTTTTGCCTATAATTGGGTTTGGTATATCTCGTACAAATGATTTTGGTTATATGTTTTGATCCAAATCTTTGGAATATCTATCACGGTGCTGCTTCGATTTCTACACACGCTATTAGATCATCCGGCTATTGGATTCTGCCATAGATCATAAGCTGATCGAGTATTGAATTTGGACTTGAATTCGAACTCGGACTCGGATCGACATCGATTTTTTGAATTGGTTCAGATCACATCTGTTTTGGTTATATATATATATATATATATGTCATCACGATGACTATTTTTAGAATTTAGACATTTATTTATATTTGGATATTTGATTTGAGTACGAGACTATCATTAAATTTTAAAATTTAGATATTAGATTTTAGTTAAATTTGTCTTATCGGCGATTTGAATTTATTTTAAAATTTGATTGTA